>PVJC01005475.1:0-58929 GCA_004026665.1 Murina feae | reverse complement strand
ACCACCACTGTACTGGCAGCTGTCAGCCTGGCTTGTGGCTGAGCAGAGCTCCCCCTGTGGGAGCACACTGACCACCAGGGGCAGCTCCTTCATTGAGCGTCTGCCCCCTGGTGGTCAGTGTGTGTCATGGTGACCAGTCATTCCCAGTGGTTCTGCTGTTAGGGTCAATTAGCATATTACCCTTTTATTATATAGGATTATTAATATGTTGTAAGGACTAGTTCAGTAAAATACCACAACAATAAAGTAACAAAAAAAAAAACCAATATAAAAACAAGAAAATATATGCCCCAATTTTCTAACATTAAATTACTTAATAAGTTGTTATAAAAATTTCCAAATGTTTCCTCTCATTTTCTGTATTTATTATAATCACTGTCAGCCCTGGCCCTGGGCTTGTCTGAGTTTCAGACTCTCAGGCTTATCTGACACTCACTGAACTGGAGTGTATGTTTAGTAAAGTTTCCATGTTATGCCAGGCATTTTGAGAAACACTTGTTTGGAGCCACTCAAAAATAAAGCATCACCTATTATGTGAGAATTAACTATAAAAATAGAGCTTATTTCTTACCTGATGCAACAACCGTGCTTGCCCACAATGTATTTTCTATGCTAAGACTCTCATGAATGGGTGGATCACTGTCTTCCTGTTCAGGAAAAGAAAAGGAAAACAATACTAAATTACCAATATTTGTATTACTCACACTTCAGATATCTATAGCATTAAAAAGAAGTCCACAGCTGGATCCAGTGGACCATCAATGAAAAGGCAATGCAAAATATGATGGAAAAAAGGAATTGAGACAGAGGATTCTGAGATGGCAGAGCAGGAAGCACCAGGAATTTCTCCCCATCTGAACAACAACTACAGGGCAGAATTTGCCTGATACAACTCTTTTAAATAAAGGTTTGTTATATTTAACTTACATACACAATGAGTATATTTGATTTAACAGAAGACTTAGCTCACCCTGGTAAATGTGCCTTCAAAGCTATGAATATCCAGCTGTGGTTTCTGAGCATGGACATAAGCACTGATGGAAAACAGGTCCTGGAATACAGAGTATCTAAATTAGTAACATTAATAAAATTAGTAACATTAGTAACATTAGTAAAATTAAACAAAGTTTCTTTAAAATTTTAAGTTACCAATTAATATTTTTCTATATTATTTACCAAAAGTGATGGCTGATTTTCTTATATTTTGTGTGCCAACATTATTAATTAGGGTGGAAGATAACTAAAAGAAACAATTTCTAAGCTCAAAGGAGGTGTAGTAGTTCTCTTGATTCTAACAGATCACTGCTACCTGATGACAGGTGTGTGTCCAAAGCACTTGGGAGAAGCTGATAAGGTACAGAAAGTTTGGTTAATTTTATTAAAACAATAGGAGCTATATTACCATTAGCAATGTATCTAAAATAAATTTCAGTTTTTTAATGACGCACAATGATTTTTACCAGATTACCAGGAATTTACAACATGGAAAGATCCTCATCTGTTTGGACTTGGACAAATCCACACCCCACATGGATTCTGACGGCCTGTAAGGCAAAGCTCTAAGCACGCAGATGTGAAGCACACCTGAACTCAGACAGAGGCAGGCAAATGACAGTGTGGGTGGAGAGTGACCAAACTAAGTCTGTGATGACCCAAACATGCTGGTGCATTTTTCAAACTGATCATGTGGACCCCAACAATAATGTGTAATTACATCCACTAATGGAGATTACTTGTACTTGTGCTTTCTTAAGGTAAAGTTTCAATAGTTTTTTAATTATTGATATTTTAGTGTTGTTTTTTAACTATTTCTTTTTTTAAAATATATTTTATTGTTTTTGTTTGTTTGTTTGTTTTTACAGAGAGGAAGGAAGAGGAATAGAGAGTTAGAAATATCGATGAGAGAGAACCTTGTTTCTCATTGATCAGCTGCCTCTCGCACACTCTCTACTGGGGATGTGCCCACAACCAAGGTACATGCCTTGACCAGAATCGAACCTGGGACCCCTGAGTCCGCAGGCCGATGCTCTATCCACTGAGCCAAACCGGTTAGGGCTGTTTTTTAAATATTTCTAATTGGCTATAGAAAGCTGGACAAATTCAACACAGAAATTTAAAAATATTGGTCTTTTACTGAAGGGTTGAATTTGACTGGGATGGTGACATTGGTCCATAAATGTGAAGGGTAAAGAGTTGAAGCCTGTCCTTGTCTTGTGCTCCTGTTGGCACTGCTGCTTATAGGCTGCACAGGACAGAGATAGTGCCCTGGCCTCGGCAGGTCCTCTATGTCCTCTCAGGAGGACTGGGATTCCTTTTCCATTTTATTAGTACTGTGAGAGTTATCAGCAGATGTCAGGTAACCTGAAGGTAACTGAAAAAGCTCAGGAGAATAAAAAAGAGACTTAAATTATAGGGGATGACTGAAAAGACAGGGAGTTAGGATAGCTGCCTCACACCCAATGACACTGCCAGAGAATATTGGTCAGGGCTCAGGAAGGAGGCAAGGTCATCCCTAGTCTGACAGAGCTGTCTGCATGCTCTCCCCTCTTGCTGCCTGAGGGAGCTTCTACCTGATTTAGAGATCAAAACTCAAAGGGACAACTGGGTTTTCTCAGGTGGACTTTAGGGTGAATGGGTGCCATTTCACTGGCTGCATTCAGGACCCATACAGGACACACCTGAGACCAATAGGGCATGCTGGTCCCACCCAGCTGGGTGAGGTCCCAGAATCCTATATAATAATCTAATCTAATAAAAGCATAATATTGAAATTGACTGTTTCTTCGGGACGCCTAAGCCACACCCACCAGCCAATCAGAGCAGCTGTATGCAAATTAACCCAGCCAAGATGGAGGCCGGCACTCACGGAGTTGAGTAAACAGGCAATTTCCTTTGCAGCAGGAGTAAAAGTGTTTGCCAGCCGCCTGGGCATCTCCCGGCTCCAGGCAACAACATATTTGCAACATTGTCCCAATTATAGAAGCCTCGGCCCTGAAACAAAAAGCAGGCCGGCCCGACTACTAAGGGCAACATTGTCTCAATTATAGAAACCACAGAGCTGAAGCAGACTTAACTGTTTGCCGGCCGCTGGGTTTCTCCCGGCTCCAGGCAACAACATATTTGTAACATTGTCTCAATTATAGAAGCCTCGGAGGTGAAGCCAACAGAAGGCTGTGTTACCTGCCTAGGCCTCGGCTTAAAGGAACAGTATATCAATTATGGAAGATAAACAAACCCCAGAAACCTGCTTCCAGCCAGCCTTGCTGGGACATTGGGTCAATGGGAGCTAGCGGCAGCCTGAAAGGCTGAAAATGCCCCTCAGCCCGTCACCCACGCTGGCCACACCCCAATGGGGTGAGGGACCCCACTGGGGGGCTTGGCCAGCCTGCAAACAGCCATCAGCCCCTCACCCAGGCTGACCAGGCATGCCAGCAGGTGGACATCCCCCGAGGGGTCCCAGACTGCGAGAGGGCACAGGTTGGGCTGAGGGACCTCCAGAGTGCACAAATTTTTGTGCACTGGGCCCCTAGTTCTATATAATAAAAGGGTAATATGCAAATTGACTCTAGCAGCAGAATGACTGGGAATGACTGGTCACCTACACACACTGACCACCAGGGGGCAGACACTCAGTCACTGACCACGAGTAATCAGTGCACTCCCACAGGGGCAGCTCTGCTAAGCCACAGGCCAGGCTGCCAGCTGCCAGCACAGCGGTGGTGGCGGGAGCCTTCCCCACCTCCCCAGCAGCACTAAGGATGTCCAACTGCAGCTTAGGCCTGCTCCCCGCTGAGAAGTGGACATCCCCCCGAGGACTCTTGGGCTGCCAGAGGGATGTCTGACTGCCAGCTTAGGTCTGATCTCCCCCAGGAAGAGGGCCTAAGCCAGCAGGTGGACATCCCCTGAGGGGTCCCAGACTGTGAGAGGGCACAGGCCAGGTTGAGGGACTCCCCCACAAGTGCACAAATTTTTGTGCACCAGGCCTCTAGTAATAATATAAATTCCCTGTAAAGATGCCTTGACCAGTGTCTGAAAATGTGGATTTCAAGAGGGTTCCCAGCATTCCCAGAGAAGAAAGGCTCACTGGGCCTAAACTGCTTATTCGAGCAACATGTTTATGCTGAACACCTGCGTTTCTTTTGGACAAGCCGAGGTGCCAAGAAGGCAGCACTTCATATGCATCCTTACCACCTGCTGCTGACAGGACTCAGCGTGTCCAGTGTGAGTCCACTGAGAGCAGCAGTCAAAACCACACTCTGGCCTCTGTTCTGGGAGCTGCAGAACAATTTTTCTCCAGCCCCACACTGTGTTATTTCCATGATCATGTCCTTCAATGAGGTCTCACCTCCACTTGATCCTCCTTCATGACTTCTTTCAGACTGCAGTGTCCTCTGAGATTTCTCAGAACACACCAGAGATTTGCACAATGCTCTTCTACTCCTGGAATGGTTTTGCAATGCACATGGCATTTCCATTCCTGCTACTTCTAAACATGTATTCTGCATCCCTTTGGCCAGGGAGGCAGAACATGCAGGGCTCCCTGCTGTGTGCACAGCCTCTCATCATGGCTGCTCTGTGAGTAGGAGCCTGGCTGCTGGCTGTATGTCATCACTTGCAGAAAATAGGCAATGGCCTAAAAATGATATGGCCTCCTCCACTTCCAGGAGCCATGTACTATATTGCTGTTTACATTTCATTTCCTCCTTTAATCTAGGTGAGAGAGGGATATACATATTTTCAAGTTGCTTAGAGTTCCTGAGAACAACTGTGAAGTAACTAATTCGAGTACAGATGGTAATCATGACAAGATTCTAATGGAGGCGTCTGTTCTGAGGACCCTACGACTGGAGTCTCAATGCCTCACCCAGTGAGAAGTGTGATGGCAAACGAGGGGCAGTGAGATAAAGGTCACTGTCCACCACTCTGCCATGGCCTTTAAAGGCAGAACTTTGAGCTTCAGATGGGCGCACGGCCCCTATAAAGCACATACACAGCTAGCTCTCATCAGGTGGCTCATTCTTGTGGTGAGATGTGATGAGAAGTGCCCAGTGCCTGAGATGAGAGTGCCCTCCCATGCACTTCCCCCCCTGCTGGCTGAGCCAGCTGGGAGCAGACATTTGGGACAGTGAAAGTCACAAGCCGAGGATGACAGAGCTGTCTTCTCAGCCTGGGACCACTGGCCTCTGGGATGTTGGTGAAGGAGAAAATTTCTCTCTTGATTTGAGGTGGATCAATTCAGGAAAACAGAAACCACTCCTCAGAGTAGAACGGGATTGAATACATAAAATCAGAGGAGGGAAAAGGACCAATACTAACTGCCAAAAATTACTCACAGAATGTTACCAAAATGATTCTCTATGGAAAACACTGTTACCACTATCAAGTTCAATACACAGCAACCCTGGGGCAGAGAACCGCCAACGCCCACAGGCAGAAAGCTAATGCATCCCCGTCCCTGACTTACACACTCTCTGGGAAAGCTCCTCACACCCTCTCCAGGAGGTCTAGAGCAGAGATGCTATACCAGCTAAAGGGGGAGTACAGCAGCTCAACACTGTGGGTCTGCAACTGCAGCAGAGACTATATATTAACTAATAAAAATTTATTTTCAAGTTAATTAAGTCAAACTGGTTTACACAAGAAGAAATACATTGTATAGTAATTTTAGACTTATGAAAACATGACTAGAATGTTTAACAAGCAGCCAATGATTCCTAGGATAAGGCCAGTTTGAGAATCATTTATCAGTTAAGTATTATACTGTCATAGTAATTTTCAAAAAATAAAACGTTCATATAACAGATTACCTTTGGAGACATGGAAATAAAGAACAAGCTAGCAACCATCCTCACTTCAACATGTGCATGAACATTTAGGGAAATGCATTTCATCTAGTATATTAGACATCAAATGACTGAATGATGGCACAATAATGAGAATGCCATTCGAAGCTTTTCATGATAATTTAAAAACCATTCTGAAGTTTTCAATCATGTAGGAAAGCCTCTGCTATTAGGTCAAGGGCAACATTTGTTCGCATTACTTAAAGGTCATTAAAATACATCCTTAATCATAACATGTGGTTCATTACAAATAAAATTGCCTTTCGTTCAATAAAACTCATTAAATGTAAATGGTATTGTTTACTGCTGTATGGATCCTTTAAAATAAATCAGCAAGTCATGATTTATTGAAAATTACTATGACCTCATTATTGTTAATAAATTTGCCTGATCACAAAAGCTAGAAATGTTATTTCCCGAATGCCTAGGGTGCCTGGAATGCGTACCTCCTAGATAGTCACCTGTGCAGTACCAAGACACAGAGCCAGCGCTGCAGGATCTGCAGCCCAGCTATATTAAAGGGCTTGTCGAAATTTTAATTCTCTGATCACATTAGGTGCTCTGGGAATGCAACCAAATTAGAGAGGTTATTCTTGATGGTGTCCTCAGTTCATTAAAAAAAGCTCTAAGATTTGTAGAGGTTCACTTATTCCTTGTGTCTCGATGGACACAATGCTCAACTGATGATGTGACAAACAGCAAAGAACACCAAATATTCCCGAAATCCATTATGTTAGAAACAGAAAAGTCAAAATGAGTGACAGTTATGGGCAGCGTAAGCTATTAAATGAAAGACCAAATTGCCTTGTCTGTATCCATAATCAAATTACAGCTTTCTTTTCTATGAAGAAAGTTTCTATACATAATCTGCCCAATTATATAAAGCTACACATTTAATTTGATTGATGAGTCAGAAATTCCATTAAAATTTTTTTTAATATACTGCTTTTTGGTTTTGCAGTAATATCTAAATTTAAAACTTTTTCATTTACTACATAGCTGTTCAATCCAAATGCTCAAAGCCAGTCCCTATCAAAGTATCATCAATCATAAAAATTTTTAATTAGCATATGACTTGCAAACTATAACTTTGTAAATATTTTGAAATTTATATGTTGTCAGTTAACAAAAATGAAAAAAATCTTCATAATACTGAATCTGATAAAATGTCAGTTCTTGTCATCATGAGAATAATAAAAAATACAGATAATTATAGTGGAAGTTTAACTACTTTCTTAAGATATAATTTACATGCAATAAATTGCACATGTTTGAAGTGTACAACTTCATGCATTTTAACACATGTATGTGCCTATGATATCGTCACCATCAAGCTATGGTCATTTCTGTCCCCCTTGTCAGGCCTCCTTGCCTTGCTCCCAGCCTTTATCACCCAAGTTATGGGACATTTCTATCTCCCTTCATCAGGCTTCCCTGCCTGCTCCCAGCCTCCATCACCCTCAAGCTGTGGGACATTTCTATCTCCCCTCTGCAGGCCTCTCTGTCACCGCTGCCCCACTTCCCTAGAATTCTTAATGCAACCACACCCTACATGCTTTTATTTGCTTGGCTTATGTTTGGCTTTCTTTCAAATAATTTTTTTTTCTAATACAGTGTTTTAACCCTGCACTTTCTCTTCTATCACTCTTAAATTTACTTCATGATTAATGATGGGAGGTAGGTAGAGAAAATGCTGATTATTTAGTGCAACTCTTTCCAAGTATCCACTCCAGTGACTCTAGATATCTTGGAAGTGTGGCTGCCATTGAAGAATGACAGCCAATTGAAATCCTTCCAGACATTTAGGATTCATGATCTTTCCTTGCCCTTTAACCCTGGAGAGATTACTTGAGGATGCTTGCCAGAAAAAAGAAGAAAGGACACGAAGAGTAAATACTCTGCAACCGAGCAAAATAGCACCACCCCAACAACTGGCTCAATGCTATAGAAAATCAGCAGGCTGCAAGAACATCTAATGACAGGAACCAATCCATTTTAGCAAATAGTATGAGAACTGTGAGCTAGATGCTTAAGTAGTAAGATGACGGCTCATGGGAAAATTTTTTAAGCACACATGGAACACTGGCCCAGAAACCATCTGTGGGGCAAAATCACAAGTCAGTACATATAAAAGGACTGAGATAGAACTGAATATATTCTATGAACACATACAATTAAATAACAAATGAATTATCAGACATTAAGGAAATCCCCAAATATCTGGAAAAGAAACAATATCCTTTCAAGTAAATGAGAGGTGAAAGAAGAAATAATAAAGAAATTAGAAACATTTTAAACTAAATGATAATGAAAGTGCAGTATATAAAAATCTTGTGACACAGGCTAGGTAATACATAGGAGATTTATAGCTCTAAATGTTTCTGCCAGAAAAGACTAAGGTATAAAATCAAGAGTCTAAACTTCTCTAAAAAGTTAAGCAAGAAAATTAAACACAAACTAAGTAGGATGAAGAAAATAAAGATAACAGAAATCAGTAATACTGAAAATAAACAGACAATAATCAATCGAACCAAAAGCAAATTCTTTGAAATAATCACTGAAATTGATGAACCTCTGGCCAGACTGACCAAGAAAAAAGAGATGTAAATTACCAATACTGAGAATGAAAGAGGTCTTGAGATCAACAACTACTAAAAACAATAATCAAATATTATGAATTTTGTGCCATTAAATCTGGCAACTTATATGAAACAAATTCATTAAAAAATACAAATTTCCAATGAACAGAAAATTTGATGAACTCTATTATCTAATTCAGAAAGTTAATCCACAATTAAATACTTTCCTACAAAGTACGCTCCAAACCCAGAGAGTTCTAAGGGTGAATTTGTTCAATATTTAAAAGAAAATAACAATACTCTTCTACAAGTACTTCAAAAAAATTCAGGAGGCAAAAAGACTTCCTAACTCATTTAATGAGGCCAGCGTACCCCTAGATGTCAAAGCAAAAACATTACAACAAATGCAACACGTACACATATCCCTCATGAACATAGGCATAAAAAAATCCTTCATAAAATGTCAGCAAATCAAATACTGCAATATATGAAAAGGACACGGAGCATGATCAAATGAATTTCAATGGAGGGACCACCTAAGGTATAGGCAACTGAAAACACTCACAGAATAAACTATCCTGAGTCTTAAACATGTGAACATAACAGTCCAGGACACAGGGGAATGAGGAAGGTTTGTGCTGAACACGGTGATGAACTATTAACTGGACACGACACAAGTAGGTTTTTCTATCCAAAGCCAACCAACCTAAGGAAAGGGACCAAATCCATGGTATCTAATTCTCTCCCCTTAGAACAGGGGAGGGGAACATCTGGTCCAAGGGCCACATAAGGCCTGCGAAATCATTTTGTCTGACTCCACCAAGGCACTAAGGGTGAATTCATTAAATGTTTGACCAAATATAGCAGGCTAACTTTTAAATTGATCATTTTCTATGGCCCCAGAATGATGTTATAAATATCCAAACAGCCTTGTCAGAAAAAAGGTTCCCCACTCCTACCTCAGAGATTCTCAATCTTTCTTCATTGTCCATTGAATATCAGCAAATCATATAAAATGAAACTTCTCTCAATCAGATAAATAGAACACATAACACAAAGTAAGCAGCAAATGGCTACAACTGTGTTTTTATTTTTTTTAATTGATTTTTTTAGAAAGAAGCGGGGGAGAGAGAGACCGACCAGGGACCAAGCCCAAAACCGAGGTATGTGCCCTAACCAGGAATCTAACCAGCCACCTTTTCAGTATAATGGATGATACTCCAACCAACTGAGCTGCACTGGCCAAGGCACCAAAACTGTAACTTTATTTCAATGGACCCACTGAACCCTCACCAAGCTCATCATCTCAAAGATTATTGGACAGAGAGGGTGTAAAAATAAAAACAAAAAGGGTGAGAAAGAAAGAAAACCTCAGTGTTAAGTTGGTAGGAACATTCAAAACTATACCTCAACAGGTTATGTGCTAAGATACCACAAAAATTATTTTGGCACAGTTTTCAATGATCCTTCATTAGTAGTAAATATTATTTTTTAAAATTATCAATGCATTCGATACATTAGTTGATACAAACAGAAATTCACTAAACATAAATGATGGGGTAACTGTGGTGGTGCTCACCCCCAGAGCTGGCAGCCTCTGTGTGCAGCTCACTGCCACTCTCAGCTTCCAGTCAGTTTCACCATCTAGTTGATCCGTTCGAATAAAACATGAACCTTGGAATTAGAAAATAAAATTTATGAGTTAACTTTAATAACTAAAATTCCACAACACAGTCAGATCCAAAACAATATCCAAAGAAATTCCCATAAATAAAATTCTTCATTTGATTCCCAAAAGGAATTTGCTGAAAAGATACAGGTTATTAACTATTTGATCCTTATCCCCTATTTGATGTTCTTGGCTATTAAGGTTTAAGATTAACTGCACTTTATTTTAGAAAGACCATACTTATCATTTCTATCTTCGATTCATGTTCTGATAACTAAACAATAAGTAAATACTCAAAAATATCCAAGAATGTGTGATATGACTTTGATAATAAAATGTCTGAGGTACCATCAGAAAACACATGTTCCTCATCATAAAGGTAGTTAAAATGCCAAAACCCTGGCCAGACCTACTGTCATACTGATAACCCTATCAAATCTTAAACATGAAAAAATATTAAATTTCAACAATCCTATCCTTTGACCATGCTATCACACCATTTCTCAGAACCTACCCTAAGACAGAATAGCACATTTTGTATGCACAGAATGACATACACAGATGATAATCATGTGATGTTATTTCTCAAATTTGGGGAAATATTTAGGGTAGAGAAATAAGAACATCTCTTCACACAGCTTAGTCCACTACACCTAACAGACATTCTAAAACTAACATGGAACTGTGCCCACCCCATCCATACCAGCCTCGTGTTCACTTGAACTGCAGAAGAAAAGGCCCCTGCACACCATGGGCATTCTCTGCTCTCTCACGTGGGAAAAACACCAGATGCCAGCCAATGTTCTTTCTGCTAATCACGACTACCAGCAATGCAGTGCCAAAAGTGTGCCCCTTGAGATCCCTTCACCGTTAACTTTTACCCTGTAACCACCCTATGCCAGGGGCATCACCATTGCCAGCATAAACCCCCGAGAGTCACAGAGAACAGCTCACCTTCCTCAGGCACAACAGGATTGATTTTCCAGTTGCCCAGTTTATGAACTGAAGATATGGCTGTAAGATTACCATCTGAATATGTGCATGATTATCTCACAGCCTGTGTGTGTGATCTAATATAAAACATAAAGGTAAAGGAAAAGGGACTGGATTCCAGAGTCTGACTGACACTTTGAAACGTCAGTGCCAGAGTTCTGTTCCAAGTCTGTTTTCTAATACAAAAATAAGAAACGATGAGACTCTCTATAGTTTCTTAAATTTTGAACATTCTGTGTTTCTAAAGGTGAAAGCTTTTCTAGCTAGATTGCTATAACTTATGAAACACTGGAAACAACACTTGCCTTTCTTTGCTTCATGTTAAATAATTAAGTGCTATTTTAAAAATTTACAGGAAATTGACATTTATTTTCAATTACAGTAAACATTACTAATGATGAAGTAACTGATATGATTTAAAGAGAGAAGTAGCTGCATAAGTACGGCCAAGTGCACTTGTCTTACATGAACTATATCTACTAATTTTTTTAACAGCATGAGCTTCAACTGATGCCAGTTAAGGCTCAGCAAAAATCAATTATTAAATTGGTCTGCTTATATCCTATTACAGTCTTATTATGAATGCTTGATTTTATTTTGTACAATTGACAGGAGCTGACAGGTCTAATGACAATAAAATTGAGATCTACCAGTATATGTGTCACACAGGAGAACCACACCAGGTGGTGAAAAAGGAACTGCTGGGACTCTCTAAGAAGCAGTACAAGTCTGTCATATTCTGTACAAGTCACCCTATAATATCAGCAGACTACCTGCAACAGTTCATGAATCCAATAGCTCTGAAAGAAGTGGGCTACAGTATGTGCCCAACAAAAGAAAAATAGACATTGACTTTGCATATATAATAGCAGATCGTTTGCCATCAAACTTAATTTCTAAATCATTTATATGACTTAATGACTCTGCATGAAATTTTTAAGCTGGTGGCAAGATGAATAGCACCATCGAGAGAACATGGATGAGTACAGTGTCATTTACCTGCCCCTCACCCCACAACAAGTGACATCTGAGCTATTGTAATATGTCCCCAGCACTTAAACTATAATGTCATCACTTAGGAGACAAGTGAAAAAGATATTGGCATTTATAAGAGATTGATGAAAATTAGTTCTCAAGCATTAATTTCTCTTAATACCACTAAAAGAACTGTGTGCATTCAGGAGATATTTGATCTGAATTAAGAAACGGATGAAGCAATTGATTAATTGGAATTTAAGCCATCAGTCACCAGATCCATCAACAGCTTCATTTACATTCTAAACAATCAGCTGACGGCCCAATAGAATACCTTGTATTAATACACAGTCAATATGATGCCACGAAGAGGCTTGTGGAGCAGTATTGACAAACACCCCATGGCTATTGTCCAGGCTAGAACAGCTGCATAGATTTAGGACTTTCACGTTGGCTTGGGCTTAAAGATTTCTATTATAACAGACAATGTATTATCAGGTTTTTCTGAACAAAAATTGAAAAGTAATAAAATAATATAATCAGTGATAGTAGATGCACACAAAATTCTAAATATGTGTACTTTTGAAAATTAGGCAATTAAGACACTTAATACAATTACTTAGAGTCATATAAACAGAATTCCCAAAGCTAAAAATCCTTGACTGAAAGCAAGTTTTATACCAATCCTATATGGCAGGGAAGCTTTTGGTCCATTTTACATAGTAAAGAAAACTAGCATGAAATAGATATCTGACATTTGAAAGTCTGCATATGAGTAATTAGAAATTATTTTTGTAATTTGAGATAAAGAATAAAACTAAGGAATATAATAGAATCATAGACTAAAACAAGTAAGATCCTAAACTCAGATCCATTAATATGAATGCTTGATTCAAAAATATATAAAACAATAAAAAATTAGAATACATGTATATTCTGTATGTTTTTTGTGGGGAACAAGGGAATAATTCTTAAGATACTCAAAGAGATCCTTGACCTCTAAAATATTAAGTAGCTTTATACTACATAGTAACCGTCCCTATACCATGAAATGTAATTCAAAATTAAAGAAAAATAAAAGATGTCTTTAAAACATCATCAATTTGGATAGAATGTTATTAATCTGGAATTAACACAGAGGAGTATCTCACTTGCCCAATGTACTATTTCTATTTCTGTCTTGCTGTCTTAATACTGCATAACAATGACACAATAAAAAGATTATTAAGATGCCTAAGAAGAATTTTCAAAACTGTTATTAGTCATATAATCTTTAGCGAAGAATTTATGTTCTTCCTCAGATTCCTCCTCTGAAAAATGGACATTCTTTTTTCCAGTTATAAGATGCTGAATTTTCTTCATTTTTTAAATCTCCTAACACAATCTATACAATGCACTTCTTTTAAGTTGATCATCTAAAACCATTTCCATATTTAGGATAATATTCTTAATCTTACATATATTACCAATACAGTCGTTAAAAGAACAATTTAAAAAAAGCATCTTCCAAATGGAAACATTTTTGTTATTCATTATCCTGAATATAGTTTAAAAAAAAGACAAGTCATAAATAAGTAGATGATGTAAGCAGGGATGGCAGTGTAAAAATATCTCTGAAAATCCATTTCTCCACAACTATATGAGAACATTAGCAAAACTGTTTAAAGTAACTTATTCAGAACTCTGGAATATAATAAAAATTTTGCAACAATCTCAGGTGCATTTATTCAAGAAACACAACTAAATCTAGCTAAGAGTGAGCTGTGTTTTGATTTGCCCTGTTCCCAACATTCTGCCCCACCCCCATAGCTCCACAGTACTGAGAAAACTAATAATCTAGCAGCCACTGAGTGGCCCAAACCCAACTCAGGGCTCCCCAAACCCCATGACCAGAGAACTGTGACCACCTGACAAGGATTTGACCCCAGAGGTCGTTCATTGAAGACAGTATTTTCCCTGGGATGTTTGTAGAAAACAATTGCTTAATGTCACTGCTGCCTCAGGTGGTCATAAAGCTGGGGTAACAAGCTGAACAAAAATCTTTTTTAAAAAGTCAGAAAATCAGATGATGGAAAGGGGCTTTGAAAAGCTCTAACATTCCTGGAGCCTGGAAGGGCATCTGCCCAGGCAGGGCTGCTCGCATGCCCTGGAAAGCCTATGAGTCTTCATCTCTCGTGGCTGAGCTGGAGGCTCTATGAAAAAACAAGAAGTGAAGGGAAAGGCAAAACTGTGACCTGCCCGCTACAGCACTGCAGGTGTTAAGAGAACACTAGCTCTTTTACGAGATAAACCTTGAGCATGGGAACTTCAAGAATATTTCTCTCGCACAGAGTCCATTATTAGATGTGCACTCTGGTAAGGAGAGTGGGCTCGTTCCACAGTCATTCAGGAACCTAGGCTGAGGAATGCTCTGCTGTTTCAACAGGCAGCTTCTAAGGTTATCCTAGTCGTGCACTATTGTGGGCCCAGTCGTGCAGGGAGGAGAAAAGCAGGTGGCTACAAGAGGTAAAGGCCAAGGCCAACCCTCAGGACATGACCCCACCTACCAGGATAGGAAAAGGAGTCCAAATGTATTTCCAAGAAGAAAGAAAAATGGACTGGAAATGTAGCTTTCCAGTCTCTACCCCATTGGGAAAACAAAACCTCCCATTAAGTCTCACACAATGAAGTAAATGTGCCCAGTATACCGAGTTCACTTGATTATTAGGTGTAGCTGAGCTATTAAAGGCAGTATCACCTTGCAATATGAGTAACATAGCTACAGTTGCTAAAAGGAGAAAAATTTCTTCCTCTTTCTCATGACTTAAAATGCCATTTTAAGAAAACGCTGTTTATAAATGGAAAAAATTAAATCAGCAACTTTAACATGTAACTATGTCCTTTCTAGAGTTTTCGTGCTGCATAGAATGCATATGCTGAGCTTACAAAAAAAAATATAATATGCTGAGTTTCCGATAATAATATTGTTCATTTATTCAATAAAGTGAGAGATGTAAGGCAGAAAGAACTTTGCATGTTAGTTGATAAACCTCCCATGACTTTACAGATGATGAAAATGTATTTCCCTCTTGGCTAGGTCATACAATTAGGAACTGACCAAAGCAGACTACATTTTAAGTTTCCTGATTCCCAACAACAGTTTTCTTGACCATATGAGGCTTCCATATTATTACCTCTCAGTACCCCTTTTACATCCTTCTAACTTGAAAGCTTAGGTCATGAAAATATCTTTTTTTTTTTCTGGGATGCCCACTTCAGCTCAGTGAGGCAAATGGTCTGGTGTCAACTCCCATCCCCCCACATGTCTTTTCACTCTTATAGTATCAACACAAAACAGAGAATTACTACTGTCAATGTGTATACTGCCAAAAATACAGAGATCATGAGTCCTAAGGGAGCAATTTAGTTTTGCTCTCTTTTATATCCTAAGCACCACATAGTGCCTGGAATACAGTAAGTGATAAATAAATGTTTGCTGAATTAATAAAATTGCAAATGTATAATAGCAATAAAATTTCCAGTAACATCATCTAATTATTTAGATACCAATATGGACATGAATGACAGCACTCATTTGATATATAGATTCTGAAAGGATAATATTTTTTAAACAAACATAGAGTAAAACCACTGTTTTAAATATCAAAAGTTAATGTAATTTAGAAATCAATGAATTAAATGATTTATCATTCAAAGAAAAATTGGTATATTTTTCCTTTTAAAATGGAAATTAAACTGCCAAAATACCAATTATCAACAATGTAAATAAAAATACCTGCTTTTTCTGAAGTCCTAAGAAATACCATGTCCGATGGAATTCTTTGATTCTGTAGAGAATAATATAAAATGTTAATTACCTATATGCAGTTTATAAATGAACACAATTCCATTCCAAAATAGAAATAGTTAGTAAAGTAACGAAAAAGATTAAATTAAAATTTATGTTGAAGCAATTCACATTTATAATTTGTATTTAAAAAATGAATATTTTGATTCATATTTTAGTTGGACTTTTAAGATTTCCCCCCCATTAATGTACCATGTAAATGATATTAGTGATGGCTTGAAAACTGCTCCATTTCTGAGAAATGTTAAATATTGTCATTTCTATGGCCTCTGTTGTACCTTAACTCATAATACAGAAGTTATTACCTTATAAAAAAAATTATATCTTCCCTATTAGAGTAAATGACCCAAGAAAGCGGGGACAACATTCTTACAATGCCTCATACAAAACAAAGCATATCATAAATAAAACACTTAATAAATTTTAAATGAGTGAATAAATATAAAACTGAATGACCAAAAACAAATTCCACAAATTTGAAGAGGTGTTCTTTTATAAAGCAGAAAAGGAAAAATAACTCAAATGTAGTGTATGGCACATAAAAACTTTTATAAGTTACTAGTCATACATTTATTTAATCATTATTACTAATAACTTGATCAGGCTAAAGAAAAAGTAATTATAAGAATACTCATAATTTCATAATTTATATTTTTGAGACCTCATAAAGGTTTTCCTACACATGATATAAGAAATGGATTATTTGTCAGTCAGCAGGCAATAAAAACAAATATAAGTTGTTAAAGCAGAAAAAAATATGTTGTAGGATAGAGCTACTTCTTTCTAACATGAAGAAAGAAGGGCAATTATTAAGCTCTAAAGAGCTCTCAGGGCAAGGAAGAAATCACAATGGAAATTAGAAAATATTTTTAATTGAAGAGTAATAAAATCTCAACACATCAAAACATGTGGAATACAGCCAAAGTCAGGAAAGTGTGAAGAGCAAAATGTATACAAGTAAATGTACACAATAAAACAGGGAGGTTAAAAACACAGGGTCAAAGAGCTAAATGTCCATTTGAAAACAGAAAAAAAATCAGCTAATGAGCCACAGAGAAAGGACAAGGATGTAAACAAATGCAAGAATAAAAATTAATGACACAGAAAACAAATATATGTATATATACCAACATACATATATTCATGTATGATAGATCCTCCCTTCCCGCAACTGGAGGGCTGAGTATGACGTAACCTGCAGCTCGGAAATACCTGAGTGACTAACCATGTACCTTATATAGACTATACACTGAACCACCAATCAACACCTGCCAAATACCCTAAGCCCTTGTCCCTATGTATCCACGTGCCTAACTATGTACCTTATATAGACCATACATTAAGCCACCAATCAGCATGCGCTGAGTACACTAAGCCGCCATTCCTTTCCATTCCTCCCCTCAAAAGGTGTGCTCACCTCTGCACGGGTTGCTGTTCTCCCATTGCGAGACAGCCCAGCAGGTATTTCCCCTAATAAAGCCTGTAATCCTGGTTTTTGGCTCCCAACTGGTCTTTCATTCTGGTGCTGAAACCCGGGAGGGGCAAACAGGAGCGTGGATGATCCCCAGACTATATCCGGAGCATTTCAGGGAAGCAGTACCTGGGCTAACTTCCTGATTTTGCTCAGTGGTGTGGTTCTGGCTTGATTGGCCCTTCCCAGTCCCCTCTCGAACCGTGCTGAACCAGGATCCATGGGGATCTCTTCACCTCCCACCCTCCAGTAGATCTTTGGACCCAACTAACGCTAAACCCCTCCCCTTTTTTTTTCTTGCTCCCTGTGACCTAGAGGGACATTAGGGTCTCAGAGTTTCCTGTCTACTCAGCTACTCGTTCTACGAAAGCCCAGGCACCTGGCTGGGAATTCTCTTCTACTCCATGGGAAAGATGTCTTGGGGTAATGATCTTGGAATCTTTTCTTGGCTCTCTCTCTCTACAGGTTGGTTGAGGGAATAGGAAGATGCTCCTTGTTCCTTCCCCAACTTCCGGATGCCCTTCCCTCCAGTCATGGGGACTTCTCAATCCAAACCCCCTCAAAACACATCCTTAGGGTGTCTCCTCGCCAATCTCTCGACCCTTGGTCTTTCTGGCTACATCAAATCAAAGCAGCTCATTTTTTTCTGTAACACTGCCTGGCCACAATATAAATTCAACAATAGCTCTCAGTGGCCCGAAAATAGCAATTTTGATTTCAATATCCTTTGAGACCTAGATAATTATTGCCACCGGACAGGGAAAGCCTTCGAAATCCCCTACGCACAAGCTTTCTTTTCCCTCTGTTCCTGCCCCTCACTTTACTCCTCATGTTCCACTCATCAGATCCTCCTCACAAAGTCCTGTTTCATGCCCTGAAACTGGTCCTCAACCCCTTTCTCTGTCTTCTGACTCTTTTGACACAGCTGATCATTCCTCTCCACCTCACCACAAAACCTGCACCCCACACTCTACCCTCTGAGAACTGCCTGCCTTCTCCTGTGTGCTCTCCACCAAATCTCTGCCCCCCCCCCCCCCATGACTGCCAGCAATGGAATTCACAAGTGGCTGACCAGTGCCTTTTGTGCGAGGTTGCAGGGGCTCGGGGGGCAGAGGTATTATCCTAGCCATTCCCTTCTCACTTTCTGATCTTTCTCAAATTGAAAAACACCTCAGCTCTTTCTCTTCAGACCCTCTTCTCCCCTGTCCCTGAGAGCCCAAATCCTGAGAACGTGAGCTCTAAAACAGCCTTTCCCATCTAACACTCACTCTCAGGCCACCCAAAGACTGCCTTCCTCAACAGCCTCGTCTGTTCCCATGTCCATTCTACCCCTGAGGGAGGCAGCAGGAACTGAGGGAATAGTCTGATTCCATGTCCCATTCTCTATGTCCAGACCCACTTCCCTAGAGGGAGCCCGTCTTCTAAACACCCATTTATATCCCAACAGCCCGAGACATATACCGCAAACTTCAAAAAATAGATACAGGTCACCAAACCCCTCAAAAGACCCCGTTAACCTGACCTTTAAAGTCTTTAATAATAGAGATGAGGAGACCCAAATCCAAAAACAAAGGCAAGATGAGGCCAGGCTGAGTCCTTCCAGCTCCTAGCCACCACTCTCATAAACCCCACGTGAAGTGCCGGTCCTCCAACTACAGGTAAGTCAGGGGCTAAGCCTCCTCTGGGCCCATCCTTCAAAGGTAGCAAGGAAAGACACTGAGCCAAATCCTGCTCAAACCCAAGACCCCCGCCTGGGCCCTGCCCAAGGTGTGAAAGGGAAGGCCACTGGAAATCAGACTGTAGTCTGCCCCCTCCAGTTCAGGCCTCAGCCAGTCCAGCATGGTCACCCTCTGGATCCAGTTTGGAGCTCCCAGGCCTCCTGGGACTGGTCACTGAAGAAGCTGCCCAGACCCTGACAGGGCCCTACACACTTACATCACTAATACAGAGCCTCGGGTAATGACTGTGGTGGCAGGTAAGCTGACTCCTTTTTAATTGACACTGGGGCCACTTATTCTGCCCTCTCCGAATTCAATGGGACCCTTGCCCACTCCTCAGTCTCATATCATGGGGGTTGACGGATTAGTCTCACAGCCATTAGCCACCTCATGTCTATACTGCATCTTACTAAATTCCCCCATTCACTCTTTTCTCATTCTACCTCGGTGCCCAGCCAGAGCTATACCATGTATTCTCTCATAAAGCCCAGTTGTCCCAAACCATAGTCGCCTACTTCAGTTTCACTCTCTCAACCCACAAAGCCGAGCCATTCCTTGGACTGTAAAAGCCTTATCACCTTATCTCCTCTATGATTGTCCCCTCCTCTGAACAAGAAATCTTTTTCTTTCTCAGGATCACTGGGTACTCTCACGTCCGGGTTCACAACTTTAGTCTTCTTGCAAAGCTCCTCTATGACATGGCATGGCGAAGGGACCCCCTCACTGAGCCTTTAGATCCCGAAGTCAACATCCTCACCCGTTTAAGGCTCTGAAAACTGCTCCGACTTCAGTGCCTTCTTACCCTGCCCCCCTTCCCCATTCCACCCTTCTCAAAGAACAACTTCCTTGACTACACATACTTATTTAACAGTCCGGCTATTATCAGAAACTGAGCTCATTATCTCCCCAACCTGAGCACATTATCTCTAGAAAAAAATTGGCAATTTTGAATCCAAGCGGTTAGAGGCCTAGGAGCAGGCTTCGGGGCCTAGTCTCTCCTCCCCTGTCTTTTCTCCACCCTCATATCCAGATCCTTGGCTTCCACTGCTCCTTTCTTTCCCTTTCTCTTTTCCCTTGGATAACAGCCCATTCTAACATTCCCTCCCACTTTCACTGCAATACAATCTCAATCACTTATCTGTCACCCTTTATTGGTAGCGCCATGGTAACTACCCTCTCAGCTTGGAGCACAGAACTAGGAAAGGGAATCGCATACCCTTTTAGTCCACCTCTTCTCCTTACACCTTTCAGCTTGTCTATTTTTCTTCCTCTGTGGGGAAAACACGTACATTTGTCTCCCCATCAGTTGGATAGGACTCTCATCTATCTCTCACCCACGGCATCATCCCCCACTTTGGCTTTCCGATGTCTCTTCAACCTGATAATGACCCTACCTTTGTCTCTCATAACGCAGCTGGTTTCTCAAACTTCAAATATCAAATGGAACCTCCACATCCCCTACCACCCTCAGTCTTCGGGTAAAGCAGAAAAGGCCAATCATCTCTTAAGAACACATCTAACCAAGCTATCCTTAGAGCTCCATGTGGCTCTACTCCCCCTGGCACTAATGAGACTGAGGGCCATGCCCCGACAACCACTGCTTCTAAGTGCCTTCGAGATCATGTATGGGCAGCCTTTTGTCCTCCAAACCCTGGAGGACAATTCTCCTTCCCCGGGAGACTACTTCCCTGCTTTGCCCATATGAGAGCACTTTACAACAACACGCTGATAATCTTCTCCCCCGTCCCTTTCCTACAACTTCCACTCATCTCTCCGTCCTCCCTGGGGACTTGGTTTAGGTCAAGAAAACAGGAAAGGCATCTTTAACACCCAAATGGGAGGGGCCTTTCCCATCATACTATCTACCCTATGGCAGCCAAGGTACGAGGAATACACCACTGGTATCACCTCTCACACATTAAGCCACACAAACCTCTACACAAAACACTACCTTCCTACACTTCTACCCCCCAGGACCTACCTCTCTCAGGCTCACCAAATGTCTCCCCAACATGCCCAAAGAAGGCTCAGCGGCACCATCCAGGACCTGATGACCCATCATTCCTTACAGGCTGAATTCTACTATTTCCTGCAGTGCATCCTGGAGGACTGGTCCTGGTGGAGACCATGATCTGCTTCCCCAAAAGACTTACACTCATGGATAGTAGACCTTACCTGGCAAGGGACCCTCCAACTTTTTACTCCAGAAGCTCAGGTTTTCAAATTCTTTTTTATTGTCTCCTCTCCTCCCCATAATCCTCCTACAGGCAGCTAACAATGAAGGCACCAATGAAGGTTTTTGGTCTTTTTAGGTGAAATGGACTTGGGATGATGAGGGAGTCATCAATTCTACTGTCTGGGACGGGAAATCCTCTACTTAAGTGGTTCTCAACCTTCCTAATGCCGCAATCCTTTAATATAGTTGCTCCTCATGTTGTGGTGACCTCCAACCACAAAATTATTTTCGTTGCTACTTCATAACTGTAATGTTGCTACTGTTATGAATCGTAATGTAAATATCTGATATGCAGCATGGTCTTAGTCGACCTCTGTGAAAGGGTCGTTCGACACCCAAACGGGTCATGACCCACAGGTTGAGAACCGCTACCCTAGTGTCACTCTCTATTTGGATGCCTGTGCGACCATGGCCCCCGGGTGATCTAGCTGCGGTAGGTGGCATCGGAGCTATGCCACCAACCACAAATATGTATGAAATACCACCAGAAAGGGAGTCCTACTGTCCATATTGGCAGTGTTCTCACTAACACTGGTGCTTTATGTAGTCCGCTAGTAAACCTCAGACCCGCCTCACACTGTGGCCCCCTTACGTGTAATCCTGTCAGCTTTACCATATCAAACCCAGCAGACCCACTCTAAAACCAGGCTCAGCCAGCAGCAATTAGAATAGATGGGGAGATAAGGATGCCGGGGGTATAATTGTCTTTATCAAAACCTATATTAATTCCTGACCTATCCCTCCCCCACTAAAGGACATTCTCCCTCACCCTACGAACCCTGGACCTACTCCTTTGCCCACCCTCATCAACACAACTTTTCATCTACTCTCTAACATCAATCCTTCCTTCTCTACATCCTGCTGGATTTGTCTGTCACTGGCCTGAACCCTCATCATAGCCACTCCAATCCCAATCTACCGGACCACTAACTTAACTCTTACCTATACCAGATCTCAATGCACCCTATATAACATCTCTCTCTTCAATACGGAAAACACTACCTGTTTAACAAATACCTCTCAAACCACTACCCCTACACCTTATTATTGTGCACAATCTATAAATTTACTCCCTCCTTTAGCCTGTCCTCCACCATGTATTTTTCTCCTTTTCTCTGGGACTACAGCCTACACCTGTGTCCCCCAGGACTTGCTCTGCCTTTGTCTTCCTAACCCCTAATCTTTCTATCAGAACAGAAGGAGAACTCGAATCCTCTCTTGGTCTTCTCAGGCCTTGCCACAAAAGGGCAGCTCTTGTTCCCTCTTAGTGGGTATGAAAGTCCTCACTTCAGCAGGGACAGGAGTAAGGAGGCATTTCCTCTTCTGCTCATTTCTACCACAAATTGTCTGCTGAATTTTCAGAGGATATTTCCATCATTAACAATTCCCTTGAATCCCTTCAAAGGCAGGTAGACTCCTTAGCAGCAGCAGCCCTACAGTACTGGTGCACTTTAGATCTCTTGACAGCAGAAAAAGGGGGTACCTGTGTCTTTCTTGGGAAGAATGCTGCTATTTTGCAAATGAATCAGGAATTGTCAAAGATCACATTAAATCCCCCCAGAACAGGATTGACCAAAGACAACGTAACCAGCTAGAAGGGGGGTATGCCATCTTTGGCTCACTTACTCCATGGCTCCTCCCACTATTAGACCCAATGATATTTATTCTTATAATTTTGCTCTTTGGTACCTGTCTCATGCACTGTTTCACTAGTTTTTTTGCAGAACAGAATGCAGGCATTCATCAACCAGAAGGTGGGAGAGATCTACCTGGCCTTGAATTGAGAACCTAGAGATACCTATATCACCAGAATCTTTGAGACCCCAGATAGATGCCCCTGATGACGTCCCCTTTCAGCAGGAAGTAGCTACAGAAGACAGACTTTTGCCTCCTGACCTTGCCCAGACTCTCACATTTTTTTTACTATTACCAAAAGCCTGGAATGATAGATCCTCCTTTCCCCAACTAGTGAGCAGAGTAAGACGTAATCTACAGCCCGGAAATACCAGAGTGACTAACCAAGTTCCTTATATGGACTATACATTGAACCACCAATCAACACCTGCCAAATACCCTAAGCCCTTGTCTCTAAGTACCCACGTGCCTAACTATGTACCTTATATGGACCATACATTAAGCCACCAATCAGCATGTACTGAGTACACTAAGCCCCCATTCCTTTCCATTCCTCCCCTCAAAAGGTGTGCTCACCTCTGCATGGGTTGCTGTTTTCCCATTGCGAGACAGCCCAGCAGGTCTTTCCCAAGCCTGTAATCCTGGTTTTTAGCTCCTGATTGGTCTTTCAATATATATCAGTAATAAACAGCAAGAAAATCAGTATTTTTCAAATATTCCCATTTCAGTAATAAGAAAAAACTAATAAAAATAAACTAATAAAAGATTGGTGAGCTCTATAAAAACCTATTAAATATTACTGAAATAAGACCTAAAAAAATACAATATATCAGGTTACAAAACTAGAATGTATAGTATTGCAAAGATATCATAAATTGACCTATATATTCAACACAAACACAACCAACATCTTGCCATGGTTTTGGGTGGGAATTAACAAGGTATTGCTAATATTTACAGGAAATGCAAAGAACAACCAAGACAAATGTCAGAAACACAGAGAGTTGAGTTTACAATACAGCAAAATGAAAATATTAAAGTAAAATCATGACGTCAAGGTGGTATCTAACAGAGAGAGATAATTACACCAATGTAAAGTGCAAGCTCCAGAAGGAATCCCAAACATGAAAAGATACCAGACTTAGGAGGAAGATAAAACTGCAGACCTAGTAGGACATGATGGTCTTTTCAAGAAATAGTATTGAAAAAATTAGATACCCAAGGGGAGGGGGGAGAATACCTGATCTCTACTTCAATCAAAACACAAATCAACTTCAGATGAATTATATTTCTCAATGTCAAAATCCAAACAATAAGACTCCTAAACGATAATATAGAAGAATATTTACACAATGCTTTGGAAGGGAAGAAGACTCCTTCCCCATCACCAAAATTTTTTTTACAAAACCACACATCTATAAATGCAAAGATTAATGAAGTAGACTTCATTAAAATTAAGGACTCTTTTTTTTTCAACAAAGCAAGGAAGGAAAGGATATTTGCAACATAAAGGACTCACATCCAGAATACATAAAGGCCACAAAGGGACTCAGAAGGAAAATGGCTGGTTGGTTGATCTCTTCCCCCTAACCAAGAAACTCATATGCATATATGCATAACCCAAGGACGCAGAGAGTGGGTAGTGAAGGCTGGAGGGGGGCGGGGGGGAAGGGAAAAAGGGGAATGGGGGGGGGAACATATGTAATACTTTCAACAATAAAGATTTATACACACACACACACACACACATACATATATATATGTAAAATGGCAGAAGGTGTTAACAGGCTCTTTCCAAATAAGAAAGACATCCAAAATCACACAAGAAGGTGTCCGACTTTATTAGTCTTCAAAGAAATGCACATTAAAACCACAACTGCTAGATACATATTGGAAATGCTAAATTAAAAAGACTGATGATGTCAAGTGTTAGCAAACATGTAGAGCAATGGGAAGTCTTACACATTGCTGATTCCAGTATACTTTGAAATGTCACTTTGCAAACCATTAGAAGTATCTACTGAAGTTGAACATACGCATACCCCACATCCAACAATTCCACCCAGGCACAAATGCGACAGCATAGGTGAGCCCAGGCATGGCACCACAGAAACCAAAGTCTCAATAGGCAAAAATTAAAAGCAACTGAAATAGCCATCAACAGCAGAATGATCAAAGGGCACACTATGTAACAACAAAGCAAATGAATTACAGCTACACAGCAAAATGGAAGAATCTCATAATTGTACTGGGCCAAAACAAAAGCATCCACCCAATCACACCCCAATACCATTGAATTTTTTAGGCACCCTTGTCATAAATTACTTAACCATAAACTTACAGCTTTATTTCTGGACTCTTAACTCTGAATTTATGCCAGATCCTCACTGTCTTGATTACCATAACTTTGAATAAGGTTTTGAAATGGAAAAGTGTGATTACTCCAATTTCGTTCAATTTTTAAAAATTATATCAGCTATTCTGGGAACTTTGCATTTCCATAAAAATTTAAGAATCAGCTTGTCAATTTCTGCAAAGAAGTCAGCTGGAAAGTTGAAAGGGATAGCTCTGAACCTGTAGGTCAACTTAAGGATTGTTGCCATTTTAACAATATAAATACTTCTAATCCACAAACATGGGATGTCTTTCAATGTACTTAGATCTATTAATATGCTTCCACAATTTTTTTATAGCTTTCAAATATGTTTTGTACTTCTTTTGCTTATTCTTGAAAAATAATTTTATTTATAAGTATTTTATTCTTTTTGATGCTGCTGTAAATGAAATTATTTAACTGCATTTCCAAACCATTATTCTTTATTCCTTTATCATGTTTCATTTTCTATGAGGCACTCATAAATAAACTTCATAACTCCAAATGCTTGTTAGATACTTTTTATCTTTCCCTCCCCTCAAGACTATGAGCACCATGAGAGCAGGATCTCTGCCTCCTTAATGTGATGCAGGATGATCTGATGGACAACAGTTTCTTTGACATCACCAGTGGGGCTATTGGGACTGTTTCAGATTTTTGGCTATTATGAATAATGAAGGTATAACATTCATGCATAGGCTTTTGTGCCAACTTAAATGAACATTTCTCTGTGATAAAGGTTCAACAGTTCAATTGCTGGGTCACATAATATTTACATATTTAGCTTTTTAAGAGACTAATGATTTTTTCAGAATAACTATAAGATCTGATATTCCCATAAGAAATATATAAGTAATCCACTTTTCACATCATTGTAGTATTTGGTGCTGGCACCATTTTTCATTGTAGCCATTCTGCTACATGTGTAGTGATAGTCCATTGCTTTAATTTGCAGTCCTAGATGATCAATGATACACAATATCTTCTTATGGGAGAAAATCAAGATGGCGGCATAGGTAAACACTTGAAATTGCTGCCTTGCACAACCAGTTCAAAAATACAACTAAAAGACAAAACGGACATCACCCAGAACGACAGGAAGGCTGGCGGAGTGGAAATTCTACAACTATAAGGAAAGAGAAAAGCACACTAAGACTCAGAGGAGGTGTGGAAGTAAAGTGCAGAGGTACGGAGGTGTGAGGAAAGGGCTGGCAACTGAGGACGCAGTTGTCTCTTTCAATCGGGAGGGAGTCACAAGCTCCCGACTGCTCTGAACTCCAGTTCTGGTGAATCAATGGGGACTCAGACTCATATGGGGAGAAACTGGACTGTCTGTCTGGCATTGGGCGGGACTCGAGGCAGCTTTCTCTCGGAGGTGCTTGCAGCGATTACCGAGGGGCACTGAGACCTGGGGCCTCTTATGGCTGGGCTGAGGATCAGCCATAGCTGTTTACTCTGCCCTGTTGATTCCCTGAGACCCTGCCCCATACAAGCTGTGCACAGAGGCTTTTGCAAATGAATGACCTGGCCTTTTGCAATCTAAAATTACCTAACAAACTGCAGCTGGGTCAGAGAGTCCTAGAACATCCAAAAGAGGGCTCAAGGCCCCATAGCAGCTTGCATTGCTTCACAGCTGGGCCCCATCTGGGCACCTCCAAACCACAAATAGAGAAGAGGAATCTGCAGATCTCTCTGTAGCTCCTGCTGGGTAGCCTCAGGCACAGGCTAAATTAGCACCTCCTTAGAGATCCAAGAGCCAGTGTACTCAGTGATCAGAGTGGGACCATCCAGATTAGAACTCCTCAGATCCATAAGGGACACACTCAGGGGGCAGACTCAGTTAGCACCAAATCCCCACTGACGCAAGTCTTGCCCCATAAGGCTGTGTCCAGCACAGAAGTTCTCCCACCATAGACACAGCTGACACTCACAGCCAATTGGCCTGGAGGTCCATTCCTCCCAGTGATACCAACAACAATCAAGGCTTAGCTACAACAAGACTGTGCACAAAGCCTACAAAGGGGTGTACCAACAGTGTCCACCTCAGGTAATTTGGGAGGCTGAGCCACTGGGCCCTATAGGACACCTAGCAGAGAAAGCCACCTTATCAACACAGGAAAGTTGCCAAAATGCAAAGACAAAGAGACAGGTCACAAATGACAGAAATGGAGGAAAGCAAACTACAGGATATAGAGTTCAAAACAACGGTTATAAGGTTTTTCAAGATTTTCTAGAAACCGCTGATAAACTTAGTGAGACCCTCAATAAATCTAGTGAGACCCCTGAGGATATGAAAAAGAACCAACTAGATATTAAGCATACACTGACTGAAATAAAGAATAATATACAGAGATCCAACAGCAGACCAGAGGATTGCAAGAATCAAGTCAAAGATTTGAAATATGAAGAAGCAAAAAACACCCAATCAAAAAAGCAAAAAGAAAAAAGAATCCAAAAATATGAAGACAGTGTAAGGAGCCTCTGGGACAACTTCCAGTGTACCAACATCAGAATTATAGGGATGCCAGAAGAAAAGAGAGAGAGAGCAAGATATTAAAAACCTATTTGAAGAAATAATGACAGAAAACTTCCCCTACCTGGTGAAAGAAATAGACTTACAAGTCCAGGAAGCACAGAGAATCCCAAATAAAAGGAATCCAAAGAGGACCACACCAAGACACATAATAATTAAAATGCCAAGAGCAAAAGACAAAGAGAAAATCTTAAAAGCAGCAAGAGAAAAACAGTTAGTTACCTACAAGGGAGTACCCGTACGACTGTCAGCTGATTTCTCAACAGAAACTATGCAGGCCAGAAGGGAGTGGCAAGAAATATTCAAAGTGGTGCATAGCAAGGACCTACAACCAAGATTACTCTACCCAGCAAAGCTCTCATTCAGAACTGAAGGTCAAATGAAGAGCTTCACAGACAAGAAAATCCTAAAGAAGTTCATCACCACCAAACCAGTATTATATGAAATTAGGGGCCCGGTGCACAAAAATTTGTGCACTCGGGGTGGAGGGAGTCCCTCAGCCCGGCCTGTGCCCTCTGGCAGTCTGGGACCCCTCAGTGGATGTCCTATGATGGCCCCAGTCTGCCAGGCACCTTATGTGTGTGTGTGTGTGTGTGTGTGTGTGGCCACTGGGGACCTGCCCCCAGCTGCATCTGAGGCTCGGAGCAGTCCTCCTGTGTGTGTCTACCTGCCGGGGGCCTGCCCCAGGCACACTGTGGAGGCTTGGAGCAGGCACCCCCTCTATGTTGATCTCTCAGACTCTTGCCCTCCCCTGCATGTTGTTCTCTTTTTTGAGCTGTGACCAGGGCTGGGTGCGGCCTGCCTCCCAAGCTTGCCTACTGCCCATCTTCCTCCAGCCACCAGAAAGCAGGGAAAATCCTGCCTCGTGGTCAGGCCAGCCTTTTCCTGCTCCCTGATTCCCGGAAGGGACCTGGGGAGCCGCCAAGCAGGCCGCCAACTCTTTCCCACTCACTCGTCCCCTGCTGCCTTCCTTTCCCACTTCCCGGTGCCGCCAAGGGGTCTGGGGAGCTGCCAAGCAGGACCCCGGCCCCTGCAGCCTTGCTTTCCTGCTCCCCGGTGCCCCGCAAAGGGCCTGGGCAGCCACCAAGCAGGCCGAGACCCCCCCCAGCCGCCTCTTACCCGCTTCCCGGTGCCCTCCAACCTGCCGCTTCTTTCCCACTCACGGGTCCTGGGTCCTGCACTGTCCTGCCCTGCAGCCGCTCTGTGCACTCGGGAGGTCCCTCAGCCTGGCCTGTGCCCTCTCTCAGTCTGGGACCCCTCGGGGGATGTCCACCTGCTGGCGTGCCTGACCAGCCTGGGTGAGGGGCTTTCAGCCTGCCCACAGCTCCCACTGACCCAACGTCCCAGCAAGGCTGGCTGGACGCAGGTTCTGGAGTTTTTTCTCCTATAATTGATACTGTTCCTTGAAGGCCTGGGGTTATCTTTTATAATTGATACACTGTTCCTTTAAGGCGGCCTTCTAACTAACTGAAGCCTCCTCTTTGCTTCACCTCGCAGCGTCTATAATGAAACAATTGTTACTTTTACTGGTTAGGCCGGAGCTGCTCTTTCCTTCAGGTCCGGAGGATTCTATGATTGTTACATTGTTTCAAATGTTTCAAATCTGTGTTTTGCTAGAGGCAGTTTAATCGGAGCTGAGCTGAGCGGGCGCAGCTTCACTTTCGCTCCTGCCGCAATGGAAAGGGCTGTTTACTCAGGTCCGTGAGTAACAGGCGGCGCCATGTTGGCTGGGCTAATTTGCATACAGCCGCTCTGATTGGCTGGTGGGCGTGGCTTACCCGTCTTGGAGAAACGGTTAATTTTAATATTTCGCTTTTATAGAGTAGATGCTGAAAGATATCATTTAAGAAGAGTAAGAAGAAGAAAAAGATAAAGACAAAAATATGGCCCTAACCAGTTTGGCTCAGTGGATAGAGCGTCGGCCTGCAGACTCAAGGGTCCTGGGTTCGATTCCAGTCAAGGGCATGTAACTTGGTTTCAGGCACATCCCCCCCGAGTGGGGAGTGTGCAGGAGGCAGCTGATCAATGTTTCTCTCTCATTGATGGTTCTCTTTTACCCTCTCCCTTCCTCTCTGTAAAAAATCAATAAAATATATTTAAAAAATTATGAACAAAGTGACAACAAATACATATCTATCAACAAGTGAATCTAAAAATCAAGTGAATAAATAATCTGATGAACAGAATAAACTGGTGAATAGAATCATGGCATAGAAAGGAAGTGGACTGACAATTCTGGTGGGGGGGAAGGAGTGTGGGGGGTGCGGGAAGAGACTGGACAAAAACTGTACATCTAAGGATGGGGACAGTGGCGGGGGGGGGGCGTAAAGGTGGGGTGGCAACTGGGTGGAGGAGAGCCTTGGGGGCAAAAAGAGGAACTACTGTAATAATCTGAACAATAAAGATTTAATTTTTTTAAAAAAAGAGTATCTTCTCACGTACTTATTTTCTACCTATATATCTTCTTTGGTGAATTTCTCTTTATATTTTGTCCAATTTCTAATTTGATTTTTTTTAACCTTTTGGCTTTTATTTTTTATTTATTTTTTATTTTTTTAAAATATATTTTATTGATTTTTTACAGAGAGGAAGGAAGATAGTTAGAAACATCGATGAGAGAGAAACATCAATCAGCTGCCTCCTGCACATCCACTACTGGGGATATGCCCACAACCAAGGTACATGCCCTGGACCGGAATCGAAACTGGGACTTTTCAGTCCACAGGCCGACGCTCTATCCACTGAGCCAAACCAGTTAGGGCTACCTGTTGGCTTTTAACAGCTTTTACATAGTCTAGGTACAAATCCTTGTCAGAAGTGGTTTACAAATATTTTTTCCTAGTTCGTAGGTTGTTTTTTCATCATATTGACATGTGTTTTCAGTAAGCACAGTTTTTAATTTTAATGAGATGCAATCTATCAATGTTTTTATCTTTGCTGCCTTATGCTTTTGATGTCCAATTTAAGAGCTACTTTCCTGCCCTGGATTCTGAATATCTTTCCTATGTTTTTCTAAATTTTTACAGTTCTAGTTTACATTAAAATTCATGATCCATTTTGATTTAATATTGGTATAAAGTGTAACATTTAGAGTAAGGTTCTTTTTTACCCACAGATGCTCAAACAGCTCCAGCCTCATTCTCCAGGAGGCTGGTTTTTCTCCACTTTCGCTGCTTTGCACTCTGTCAAACTCCCTTGAGCATACCTGGGTGAGTCTTTTTCTGGGTTCTAATGTTTGATTGATCTTGGTTCTCTCCTTCTTCCACACCATGCTATTAATGTGTCTAGGTGGGATGCCTTAACCTTGGGAAGAGTGATTCTTCTCCCTTACTCTCCTTGCCAAGACTATTTTAGCCATTTTAGGGCCTGGGCCTTGCCAAATTAGTTTTAGAATAAGCTTATTTTATTTAAAAACAAATAAGCCCTAACCGGTTTGGCTCAGTGGATAGAGCATTGGCCTGCAGACTGAAAGGTCCCAGGTTCGATTCCAGTCAAGGGCATGTACCTTGGTTGCTGGCACATCCCCAGAAGGGGGTGTACAGGAGACAGCTGGTCAATGTTACTCTCTCATTGATGTTTCTAATTCTCTCTCTCCCTTCCTCTCTGTAAAAAATAAAAATAAAAATAAATCAATAAAATATATATTTTAAAAACAAACAAACAAAAAACAACAAAAAAAAAACCTTGCTAAGATTTTGATAGAAAGTGTATTTAACTTACAGATCAATTTCAAGGAAACTGGGGAATATTCCAGTCCAAGACTATGATGTATCTCTTTATTCAGACCTTTGATCACTTTCCTGAACACGTTATCTCCAGGATAGCTAAGATTATGTTTTCACAGCAGTGACTAAGAGCACTGAATTTTTAGTTTCAGTTTCCACATGTTCATTGCCAGTATATAAAAAATGGCACTGGCATTTGAATGTGCATTTTATAATTTGCCACCTTGCTGAATTCTTTAGTTCTGAGAGATTTCTTATAGATCGCATGGGATTTTCTACATACACAATCATGTCATCGGTAAATAGGAGCATTTTTACTTCCTTTCCAATCTGAATTCCTTCTGTTTCCTCTACTTGCCGTATTCAGTGGCTAGAAATGCGAGCTGAGTAAGTGTGGTAAAGCAAACAACTGCCCTGCGCTCTGTCTCAGAAGAAAGGCATCTAACATGCATTTGAAAGTGATGCCAGCTATAGGCTTTTACAGATGATTTTTACAAGAATAAAGTGATTCCCTCCATTCCTATCATGGATGGTACTGAAAATAAGAGAGGATCCACAGATTCTACCCCAGTTTTCAACCCACAATACAAGGCAGACTCTTAAAATCGAAAAGAAAACTGAAGTCGATGGGACCAGGTCTCACAGCCAGGAGTCCATGCAGCCAGCACCCTCAAGCCCTCTGTCACCTACACCCTGGCAGCTGGCTATGAGCTGCCCTGTAGAGAGGCCTATCTGGCCAGAAATGGGAAAGGCCTTGAACCAAAGTCCCTGGAACTGAGGTCCTAAGTCCAACACAGCACCAAGTTCTGCCAACAGGCCCAGTAGGACCTGAAGGTGACAGCCACCTGATGGATCCTTGACTAAAGCCTTGAGAGGGGCCTGGAACCAGGAGACGAAGCTAAGCCGCACCCAGATTCCTGACCACAAAAACTGTGAGGCAATGTTGATGTTTTAAAGAACTGCATCAAAATTTATATGACTATGATCTGTCTTATAGAAATGTGCAAAGATATAATGTACAAGAATGTTCACTGTAGCACTTTACAATAGAAACCACCTGAAAATCTAAGAATGGATAAAAAATTAGTGACTTATAGTATCCATATAAATGAATACTATGTAAATGAGTTGCAAATCAGTCTGTTTAATTTCATCTAGTTCTGTCATACCAAACACACCCCAATCATTCTTGGCACAGATTAATGTAGCAGTGTCTTGAGGAAGATGACTTACTTATATTAAGATTCTCACACAGATGGCTCAGCCTGCTATGCTCCTATGTTGCCTGCATGCCAACTGGCACCAAGGGCTCACATCACTCTGTAAGAGGCTTTTTAAAAACTTATTTAATATATTTTTAAAAGTTGTTCTCGAGCCTTAATTAAAAAAAGGGAAAAAAAACTGTCTATTGAGTCACTGTTCCCCAGGGAAGACTGTGCATGAGAAACAGCTACCACTATGTGGTCAGCCCGCTCGGTTATATCCCAAGCCACCAGCAGCCCAGTGATTTCCACCTCTGACCAATGTGGGGTTTTTTAATGGCCTCTTCCTACACAGTCCTAAACTTTTTCTTTGTAATCCTCTTTTGCTTCCATTTACCTTTCCTTCTTTAAGTTTTATTAACCATAAGAATTCTTATTAACCATAAGAATTAATACCCAATAACTATGTGTAATATATCTATCTGTAATAGGAAGTTCTAGAAGCTGAAATTCGTTGGTCGCATGAAATAATACCGATAATGCAACATTAAGTAGTTAACATGTCTTATTTTAGACAAAATATGACGTCATCTGTGCACACTGAAATGTACTTTAATAAAACAGACTATACAAAAATTCTAGATGTTTCTTCACGTACAGTAAATCTTACACAATGATGTCAAGATTAAAAATAAATGCCTCAATTTCCTTTATATTCAAAAGTTACTTGCAATCAGGCTAAATGTTAATAAGTGGCATAGACATGTCTGAAATATATTGAAAATGCATCAACCTTTTCCACTATGATGAGGTCTCCAACTTGTATGTCTGAACTCTGAACTTGCACTTTACCTTGAAAAGAAGAAGAAGTATAATCAACTCAAGGAAACAATAGCACACCAGAGTTAAACTTTCAATTAATAAATAATACTTTAGAAATAACTTTTTGGGGAAAAACTTTATATATGTATCTCTACTTATACTTTCAAAATAAATATTTCAGATAGACACGGTCACTAAAAATTAACTTAATTCCCAAATACAATTTAACCATCCCCAATAAAAACTGTGTGGGAATGTGGAAGAGGATTCCATGGGGAAGGTTTTCCCCCAATCTACCATTATTTCAGGTATGAGTCAAGATAGGATGATCAGAAATACCACTAAATAAAATAATGTGGTGACAGAAACTGAGTCAGATGGAGATGTACAGTCCTTACACTCACTCTGGGAATGGCATTGACTAGTACATGACTAACAGAAAAGAAGGAACAGAGAAGATCAGAGAGAATATCACCCTTCACCAGAAGCTTTTACAGACACAGGTCAGGACTATAGCTTTATTATGAAAAGTGGTTCTTCTCCATGCTATACTGTACAAATTCTTAAAATATCTACATAATAGCTAGTGTGTGCTAATCATGTACAGCAGTAAATATATAACATCTACATCACAATGTTCATATCACATAGAGTAGGTAAAACATTATAGAGGCAATTTGAAACACCAAGTTCTTTCACTTCCTGTGTCTCTGGGCCCAGCCTCCATCCCTTCCTCCATCTCTGTTTCCCACTCCCCTACCTGGCTGGGCAGTCTCCTTCACCCTGTCTGTCTCCCTTTTAGAACCAGCAACAACTTTTACTGTTTTAATACGGGGAAAGGTCCTTTCCTTTTATATTCAGTTTATTCTGAAAGCTAACAGAACTGAGGGAAGTTCATATTGCATTATCAAAACCTAATATTATTGACCATTGCCCTGACTTTTAGAATACATCCACCTTATTATAAAACCTTATTTCCTAAATACCTCTTCAAGCAGCTGAGTTTCAATAATGCTAAACAATTTGTCTGGAGGATATCAACAAGTTTTGTAAACGTTGCTATATTTTTCATGTTCCTCAATTATATAATAAACACATAAGGCTGGAGCTTTTTTTTGGGGGGGGGGTGGAGCTTATTTGTGTTCATACCATAATATAGCAATGTTCTTTAGAATTACGTGGGCAAAAAATCTTAAGATGCCTCTACAAGTGATAAGTATATGTCTATTATTAGCCAAAAAATAGCCAGAAAAGAATGTCTATTTCAATCATTTTTCCCTCTATCACTTCAAGTTACCTGTCTGTACTCCCACTGTGTGTTTTTACAGCTAAGCCCCAGGCAGTGGTATCCCTCACTGACCTCAGCAGAACCCCGAACCATGACCTATATTTCACTTTTCTCTTCACCCCTACTACACACCCTCTTCCCCGTCCTTCTATTTTCCACACTCTCTATAACAGACACAAAGAGGAGAAAGATGAATAGCTGCAGGCAATAAGATGAATAAATGCAGGAAATAATTTTTAAATATTTTAAAACATAGAAAACATATCTTTTTTTGACTTCTTAATCAAGATTTTACAGTCCTGAGAAAGTTATTATTCCTTCACATGATAATATAAACTATTTAAAAGAGATCTATACTCTGAAAAAAACACACAAAACATTGCTAAGAAATATTTAAAAGACCTAAATAAAGGGAGAAATATATCTCATTCATGGATCAGGAGACTTAATATTATTAAGATATCAACTCTCCCCCAATTTATCTATAGATTCAATGTAATAATCTCAATCGAAATCCCAGTAGGCTTTTTCATGAAAATGGATTCTAAGTCATATGAAAATCCAAAGAACCTAGACTAGCCAAAACAACTGTTGGAGGGCAAAACAATGTTGGAGGGCAAACAATCTCTGATTTCAAGAATTATTATAAAGCAATAGTAATCAAAAGAGCATGGAATTAGCATAGAGATAAACAACTACATCAATGGAGTGAAAGGCAAAAAAAAACCCCATACTTGAAGGACAACTTATTTTTGACAAAGTGCAAGGCAATGCAGTGGGAAAGAATTACTACTTCCCCAAATGGTGCTAGAAATAATGGGACATCCACATGCAAGACAAGTATTCAGACCTGTACATTGCACCAACATAAAAATTTACACAACAATATAGTAAAGCCTAAAACTGAAAAAGAAAAAAAAAAAAAAACGTAAGAAGCAGCAACATAGGAGAACCATAACAGAAAACCTTTCAGTTGGGTAAATAGTTATTAGGATAACACAAGCTTTTGTTTAAAAAAAAAAAAAAAGATAAACTGGACTTAATCGACTAGAACATCAAAGGGGCAAGAAAGTACTAAGGTATAAGATCAATGGACTGGTGTCTGAAACAGCTGGAGTCAGGTACAAAAAGAGTAAGCTGTAAAGACAGGAAGAGACCTCGCCTCTAGGTGGCCTCAAGGCTATGGAGAGGCACAGCCACTGCAGAGGAAATAAGACCCTCAGAGGTGAGCCATTCTCAGTAAGGAGTTTGGAGATGAAAGGTGTGGATAAGGAAGGAACTTGAATCCTGAGGTGCAGTGAGAAGGGCAAGGGGCAGAGCGAGGATGCTCACAATAAATACAATGCACAAGATGAACATCTGAGGCTCCACAAGTTCAGTGATGAGTGTACAGACCAAGCCACATGATGCTAGTCCTGGGACACACAGGCCCAGACTGTGCTCAGGCTGAGACCCACCTTACTGAAGCTGGGCAGCTGCACAGGCTTCTGCTCAATGTCACTTAAGGGCTCAGGCCTTCTTCCCCAGGATGTGCTGGGGATAAAAGTGGGAATGAAATGGGCAAAGTCGTATCCTCATGGAGGAGAGAAAGAGAGCGAGAGCGAGAGCGAGAGCGAGAGCGAGAGCGAGAGAGAGAGAGAGAGAGAGAGAGAGAGAGAGAAAGAAACGTGGATGTGAGAGACACAGTGATTGGCTGTCTCCCACATGCACCCCAACTGGGGCCAGGGATCGAACCTGTAACCCAGGTCCATGCTCTTGACAAGAAAGCAAACCTGAGACCCTTTAGTCCAAGGGTTGGTGCTCTAACCACTGAACCACTGACAAGGGCAATTAAAGACGTTTTTAAAAACATTCTCTAGCAATAACAAAAATATTAAAATGCTCAAATTCAACAGAATCAATTCTTTCTCCTATTCTACTGTAAGAAAAGAATTAGCTTTAGGAAGAACACTGAAATAATAATATATTACAGCATGGTAAGAAACATTTAAAGATAAAACACTGTTATTCATGGTTGTGCTAGCCAACCACTTCCCCCCTAGTCTAACTTGCTAAAACAGTCCATACCACCTGTGTAATGACCAGCAGAGTCCAGAAGCTACCTGCAAAGGCTACCCACACAGACTCTCTTACCTACCAATGTACAGAACTAAAGCGATATGCAGAACTAAACACTGAAATAAGTACCAATAGCAATCCACCGCATTCACCAGATAAATATTTGGTAGAAAAGTATACAATTTGAAAATTTTAATAAGTACCTCAACATTAACTATTTTACCAACTAACAGATACAAATGAACATTATATGGTATTAGACAATAGAGACACCCCTCAAAGTCTTGGTCAAGCCCACCCGTATCTGCCTAAGGGAAGTTTGTAATCTCGTTTTCTGCAGCTATGCAGGCCTCTTAAATATCTACTAATGGTCAGGACTGTTAATATAAATGGCTCTCAGACTAAAATCAGAAGATGTACAATGCAGGGGTCTCCCTCTCTCATGGGCTACAAATGCACACTTCCACCAATGTCCTCCTACGTGAGTCTGTGTGGTTGCCCCAGCATCGAGAGGGCTACGAGCCAGCCTGAGTTTGAAATTGTCCACAGTCCCTGTTCCCTCTATGTTCAATAATCTATACAGTGATGGCTTCCTTCTCAATTACTCCTGAATGTGGAGACTGGTATGAGCGCTGGGGGGAGAAGGAGAAAATCAATAGATGGAGACAGCAGGACTGCATCAGGATCCTGCTAAGGGTTCCATGTCACTGGTCCAATACAGCAGGAAGAAAATGTCCCAGTAATCTTATATTTATAGGGTCTCATGTTTCTCAGAGAAAATAAGAAAAAAAATGAGAGAGAAAAATAACCAGGGAAGAAAGGAGATAAAGAGGGAGGACAGGTTTCCCAAGCTATTAAAATGTTCCATGAAGGAACATTTCTTAAAACTGGCATGGAGATCTGGATGAATCAGTAAGAAGAATAGAAAGCAGAGGAAAGGGCCCGAACGAATCTACATATTTCTCAAAGGTCTGAGAAAAGAACTTAATAACTGGTTTTAAAACAACTAACTGACCATTTGGGAAAAAGAAAAGTTAGATCCCATCCCAATGTAATGCATACTTTAAAAGTAAAACTGCAACACTGTTAGAAAATACAAATATCTACACTATATTGGGGTTGAAAGAACTACCTAATGTTAAAGTAAAAAAACAAAACAAAACAAAATCAAAAAGGTTTTCATCCATAAAAATAAATTTACCTACATCTAAAGATTTTAAAAATTAGTCAAACAAGATAAATACATTTGTCATGTCATAAATTTCTCCTTTAAAGAAATTATAACAAGGCAAAAAAAAGGGGAAATAGGAAAAAAAGATGAATAAACTTGTATAAAAGATTAAAAACGAACAACGAAATGCTAAGAAGTAAGTAGCAAGAAAAATGAGGACCCTTTTCACCAATCAAGCTGAGTTGCAGAGCGTTCTATTTTAAGTGGGCCAGGACACCAGGTGAGGGGTGCATGGGCCGGCTGACCCACATGGGCATGCCCCTGCACAGACTGTTGCAGCCTCATCAACAGCTCTCTGTCAGGATGAAAACTTTCCATATCTGACCTGGAAGTTCCTCATTTACTTGGTATTGTACTTACTGAGTGCCTACATGTGCCAATTACTCTGCTCAGGCTTGAGGAAACAGCAGTTGTGTACATGGAGCTGAGAGACCAATGACCGATAGCATCACCAGAGCAACACCAGTCACCAAAAGGAAATACCAGATGCCACCAGACATACACACACAGCCCTTACATGTATGAGAAGATGCTCTGTGTTAGACAGCAAGTGATTTTAGTCACATTTCAGGTGGTCCAGACCCTCAACTCCAAACGATGCAATAAAAACCAATGTATGAGTATCACAAAGAAATTAATTCATAGATCCTCTTAGGGTGACCTGGAAAAACATACTGGCCATGAGACAATGGGTATATATATCTACTCCTGCATACACGTACCTAGTCCTGAGTATACATATCCGGTCCTAAACAAATGAAATAGTAAATCTTAAGCGTGTGCTTGTGCCTGACATATATAGCAAACAATAAATATCACTATATAGTAAAAACACAATAATGTCTGCTAAATATTCTTGAAAAAATACTGGAATGGATTCTTTTCAAATGCTGCTCAGATCACAGACAAAAAAGATGACTTAAGTCTACTTCACAAAGGGGAGGATATGAGATGAATATGTGAAAAGCTGAGCATGTGCACCAAAGCACTGCTTTGACTACATAAAATAAAACATCCACAAATGACTTCCCAATATACAAGGCTGTATTTCATCTGTGCTGTCACAAGAGTGGACGAACAAGAGACGACAGCCCATCAATAACGTGCGAAGAGTCATCACTGCTTCTCTGCATACGGATCGCAGCAATCAACTCTGATTACTTCCAGGCGCATCAGCTGCTAAGCACTTTCTGATGGGGAAATTCAGCTGACACTTGAGTACACTATTAAAAAAAACTATCTTCAGATATGACTGTCACAAAAGGAAACCCTTCTTGCCAAGTAGAAAATATAGTAACTCATAACATCAGTTACATTTATGATTTCCCCTGTGAAAGTGTGTATAATGCATAAACAATATATAAGAGGCACTAAAGAGGGATTTAAAAATCTCTTGATTTTTAAACAGATAATTATAACTCACAAATGAAGTAAATTTTACTAAAAGATCACAAAATTTCAGAGATATTTTATAAATTTTTTAACTATAAAAGAACAGAATAAGAGTTTTACAAGTAGCAACAACACAGTACTGATGATAGGGACCCAAGCCACGCAACCACAGAGGAACAGAGAACAGTCCCTTTTTGTACTCCCCGTGAACAAGGCTTCGTTTGGAAGGAGACTGGAACACAAGAAACATGTAAATATGGACATGTCCTCCCACATTCCCTCTCACACACAATTTACATAAGGTTCAAAGACAGCAGACTTTCTTCTCTATTAAAAGAAAGACTTAAGATATACTAGGAAACAACCATCACAAAAAAACCACAGAACAGAGTAATTCCATTTCTAGTAAATTCCATTCCTAAATATAATATTTCATGTTAGCTTTAGGTATAACATTGGAAAATACACAGGTAGTGGTTGGTAAGACTGAACCCTGCTGAGATTTGGTGGCTGATTAAAATAAATACAAATACACAAAGACCTCCAAGTTTGTCCAATCTGCTAGAATACTGCATGAGCTCTTTAAGAAGCACAGTTCAGGACTTATTCATGTTCGAATCCCATGAGGTTATCACAGTGCCTAAGACATAGTGAGTACTTAGTAAATATTTGTGGAATTGAATTGTGAACTAGCCAACTGGATAATTACCAAGGCATTCAATTTATATACCTCTCCCTGTAAGTAGGAAAAAATATTGCATTGATTCCAAGAATGTGAAAATAGCCACACAATTTATACTTCTCTTCATTAGGAACTTTGCAAAAACTGCCTACACCAGGAGCACCTGTTTCATGCTCTCTTCCCTGCTTCTGCCTCTGACGCTGTCTATTAAGAGACAGTGAATAATAAACGCAGTCATAAACAAGAAGGAAGGAAAAGAGCAGTGGCAGACATGGAAAATTTCCACACAAGAAAAGCAGCTTCTCGGGCAATAAAACAAAGGGCTAACTAAAGTATTTCAGTATTCACTGAGATCATCTATCAGTCAAAGTAGTCTCTGCTTCCAAACAAAGCACCTTTAAGAGAGTAACAGACTTGAAATAGAAGTGGCTTTCCTTTAAAAAACAAAAAGCAAACTACGTTTTCCCAGTGTAGTTCTACAAGAGTGTGTTTAAGAACTCCTAATATAAAAAGTTCAAATGTTGTAAATATGATACAATAAACCAGCCAATTACACAAGAGAGCAGTCATCAATGCTATTCAAAGAATAGATAACTGTGAAATATTAGAAATTAAGAAGCAGAGCGGCAAACATTCTTGACAACAAGATACATGTTAAATTATGCCCCATAAGCATAACTGTAATTCACATTCTAGACTTTACTTGTCAATCACTTGCATCAAAATAACCAACCACCAAGCAATGCACTGCAGTTGAAAGAACACTAAGCTTAGAGTCAGAATGGTCCAGGTTCAAATCTGAGCTCTATCAAGCACCTGACCTCCCTTGGATGGTGGTTATGTGAATAGATATTATGAATGTTATCTGACACACACAAGAAAGTAAAAAATAGCAAAAATTATCATCAACTGCATGAAAAGTGTCAATTTCATGGATCACTAGTATCGATGACCAATTTTTTACAAGATGTATTTCCTAGAGTTCTTAAAATAATTCTACTAAAAAATCTTTTTAATGTATTTTTACTTAAAACATCTCAGAAGTGTGAAAGACATATTAGTATGTCTTCTTCAACATTATATTCTATTTTTAGGTGAAACTGACATAAAAAAAATCAGCCATTTTAATGTGGATAGTTCAGTGGCCCTCAGTATATTCAGTATCCTACAACCAACTCCATTAGGTTCCAAAACACTCATTACCACTGAAGGGACCTTCACACCCACTCCCCTACCTCCCCAGGCACAACAAACACAATCTGCATGCTATCCGCATCACTTCACCTACTCTGTACATTTCTGTGAGTGAAACCATACAGTGTGTGACCTTTTGTTCTAGCTTCTTTCATACAGCATGGTATTCTCAAGGTGCCTCCATGTTCCATCATATCTCATTTTAATCAAATGTGCTGGTTAAATAACATTCAGGTGCACAAATACACCAAAATTTTGTTTATCCACTCATTCACTGATGGACATGTGGGTTGTTAGCACCCTTTGGCAACTGTAAATAGTGCTGCAGTGAGCATGGGTATGTGTGAATTTGCTTGCATTCCTATTTCCAATTCTAAATTTATCTGAGAATGCCTTAATTTCTTCCTCATTTTTGAATAATTTTACTGAATACAGAATTCTCAATGGGCAGTTTTTTCTGTTACTATTTAAAAAATATCACCATGTTCCTCCTGCTGATTTTTCATCTTCTTACTGGGGACCCCTCCTCTCTTATGTGACAAGTGGCTGCTCTCAGTGTCCTCTTGGTCACCGAGTTTCAACATAGCCTGACTATAACGTGTCCCACTGTGGTCTCCATGCATTTGCCTTTCCAAGGTTTCATTAAAGTTTCTGAATCTGTAGATTCATGTCCTTTATAAAGTTTGGGAAGTTAATGATCATCATTCCTTCAAATATTTTTCTACGCTTTCTCTCTCCTCTGCTCCTAAGATCCCATTATGTGCACATCAGCATACTTGCTGCCATCCCATAAGTCTCCTAAGATTTATTTATTTTTCTAATTCTTCCTTCTGCTCCTCAGACTGGACATTCATAGGACCCAGGTTCAAGTTCATTGATAGTTTCTTCTGACTAATCTGCTATTAAAACTTGCTTGTGATTTTTTCTTTTAATTTATTGTACTTTTCAGCTCCAGAATTTTCCTTTTGCTTCTTTTTCAATAATTCTATACTTTTATTGACATTCTGTAATTGTTAATACATCATTCTCCTAATATCTTTTAGCAATTCATTTCCTTTAGCTCCTTGAGTATATTTAAGGCAATTTATTTAGTCCTTGTCTAGTAAACCCTTGGAAATAATTTTTCTTAATGTCTTCTGTGAACGGGCTACACTTTGTTTCTTGTCAAATGCTGTAGCTGTATGTTTAGTGACTTTGCTAAACTCATTTTTGTAAAGTGTGTATTCTCTGTCATATGTGGTTTCTAAAAGAGATTTCCTTGCATATAAGAAAAAGGAGGTAAGGAGAGGGGTACAGTGGGGGGGGGGAGAGAAAGAGATATAAAGAGGGGAAGGGGAAGGAAGGAGGAAAGGAAGAGAGAGAGCGAAGCAGCGAGGGAGAGAGGGAGAGAGTTTCTGTGCAGATTGGCTCTGTGCTGAGGACTCCAGCACTTAGTCAGGCTGTTTATAACTCGGTCACAGGCTGCACCTCTGCCAGCACTAAGCCTAGACATTGGCCAGAGGCAAAAGACCTTCTCAAGTCTTTTCTGAGCGTGTGTCTAGTCCCAGCTTTGAAAGTGATTTTCAAATTGCCCCAGTAAACAAGGCACTTCTGAATGCCCTAATTATTCAAAGAAATTAGATATCATATGCAATCACATAATACTATTTTCAATAGAATTAAGACGTGCTTTCCTTCATTTATGTTCACTCTAAAATGATGATTACATCAGACAAATGATGACCTGGATTAAAGGTGTCTCGCTAACCTCTTACTGTGAGCTTGCTATAAAGTTGTGAATTTACTTCCTTGTCTCGCTGAAAACGCCGAAATTCATCCATTGCTTCCCTCATGATAGTAACAGCCAAGACAAATCCCTACAAAACAAAAAGGGAAATTATTTTTTACTATTTGGTTTTTCTTTCCCCTCAATTTATAGTTGACCCTTGAACAACACAAGTGTGACCTATGGGGTCCACTTATGCACAGATTTTTCTCAGTAAACACCTGCACTGTTTCTGATCTGTGGTTGCGAATTGCAGATGTGGGTGGGGGAGGTAGAGGGGAGGGTCTGAGGACCACATGCATTGTTCTATGCCATTCTACAGAGGAGACTTGAGCAGTCATGCATTTCAGTATCTATTGAGGGTTCTGGAACAGATCCCTGGTGGATGCCAAGGAACAACTAAGTTTTGGGGGGAGTCAAAAGTTAAGGATTTTCGACTATGTGGAGACCTAACCTCTGTGTTGTTCAGGGGTCAACTGTGTATTACTTCTAAAATATAAAATAAATAAAAACAGAAAAAAGTAACAATAAAATACTATAAAAGGAATATAATACATAGCAATAGATTTACAATTCATACTATCTTTAAGACAATTTTTAAAATTCACAGCATAATATGTAGTAACCCAAAGAAAAAAACCAATCTTCAATAAATCTATGAAATTAGATTTGGAACATTCAAGCATTCAAATACCAAATTAACAAAGACTGACAGAAAACTCTTATAATTCCTGCATTTAAATATTTCTGATAGCATTTCAGAAAACAAAACAATTCCCAGGTATGGCACGTATCACGATCAATTTCCTCACCTAGAGCAACATCATGCAATGGCATTGGAGAGTACAGGTACGGTCAGTGCTTTTTCATTTTTTTAGGTGAAAACCTGAATAGATTAATCTGATGCTAAGTAAAACTTTTATGCACTAATAATCTATTATGAACTGTTACATCACTAACATGTGGCTAATGTCAATCTTTTTTAAAGGCTACATTCGTATTTTCTGACACACATTCCATGGATATTTAAGCCAATCTCCCATGATTAACTGGAGACCTCTTTCACAGGCTTCATGGTACTGACAAATGTGCTCCAGTATACTCTATAAACAACACACCAATGGATGAATTTCTACTGAAGGGACAATCATCTTTTATTCTAGTTTTTTTTTTTTCTGTACAACCAACAAGCTAAATTAAGTGGGTCACTGGAACATGTTTCTGGTATTTACTGAACTGTATCCCTCTTTATGCAGTCACCCTGAATGCTGGTGTGGGGCTCCAACCTCAGTCCTCGTGGCCCAATGCACCACTCACCCATGAGCCATCACAGTCTGAATCTTTGAGGTATAGTCATCACCTATAAATAATGCCATGACTCCTCTCCTGCACCCATCCATCACTGATCACCAAGCACAGGTCATGCCTCCGAAACACATGGGCCTGGCTCCGACCATCCTCTGGTCTCACCCACAGCATCAGCCTCATTTCTCTCCAAATCATCCTTCCCATGTTACCAAATGTCTTCTACAATATAAATTTGGCAAATGTGTGGCCAAATCCTCCTCTTGGGATGGGTCTCAGCAGTTCACTACCCCAAACCTTTGACAGTTCCCATTGTTCATGCTCCATTTACTAAAATACAACCTTAAGAATGGCTAGCTCTTAGGGACAACCAAGATGGCGGCATAGGTAAACACCTGAACTTGCTGCTGTGCACAATCACATTAAAACTACAACTAAAAGACAAAACCATTATCATCCAGAACCATGGGAAGACTGGCTAAGTGCAAATTCTACAACTAGAAGGAAAGAGAAAAGCGCATTGAGTCTGGTAGGAAGTGCAGAGGTGTGGAAGTGTGGAGGTACAAAAACACACGCGAAAGGGGCTGGCAGCTGGGTATGCTGTTGTCTTTTTCAATCAGGTGGGAGAAACAAGCTCTGACTGCTCTGAACTCCAGTTCTGGGTGAGAATTTGGGGACCCAGACTCATACTGAGAAAAACTGGACTGTCTGGCATGGGGCCAGAATGTGAGGGCGGCTTTCTCACAGAGGTGCTTGCAGCAATCATTGTTCCTGCATGGGGCCCGGGACACAGACCCTGGGACCACTGCAAGGCAGAGCAGACTAGCAGCCATTGTAGTTTGCTCCATCTTGGTGATTCCCTGAGACCCCACCCCACCCAATTTACAACCCCACCCAAGCTGTAAGCAGAGGCTTTTGCATACCAATGGCCTGGCCTTTATGTGCCTAAAAACCTGTCAAACTGTAGCTGGGTCAGAGAATCCTAGAGCTTCTAAAAGAAGGCCTAAGGCTTGTCAGCAGCCTGTATTACTTCACAGCTGTGCCTCATCTGGGCACCTCCAAACCCCAAACAAAGAGGAGAAATCTGCAGATCTCTCTGTAGCTCCTGCTGGGTGGCCTCAGGCAGTAGTTGACTTTGCATCTCTTTGGAGATCCAAGAGCCAGTGTACCCAGTGGTCAGAGTGAGACCATTCTCATTACAACTCTTCACATCCATAAGAGACATACTCAGGGGCAGACTCAGTGAGTGCCAAAGCCCCACTGAAGCAAGTCCTGCCCCATAAGGGTGTCTCCTGCACAGCAGCTCTTCCATTGTAGACATAGCTGCTGTCCTCACAGCCAATTGGCCTGGAGGTCAATTCCTCACAGTGATACCAACAGCAATCAAGGCTTAGCTACAACAAGACTGTGCACACAGCCCACAAAGGGGTGCACCAAGAGTGTCCACCTCAGGTAATTTGGAAGGCTGAGCCACTGGGCCCTATAGGACATCTAGCACACAAAGCCACTCTATCAATACAGGGAAACAGCCAAAATGCGAAGACAAAGAGACAGGTCACAAATGACAGAAATGAAGGAAAGCAAAATACTGGATATAGAGTTCAAAACCACGGTTATAAGATTACTCAAGAATCTTCTAGAAATCTCCGAGAAATATAGTGAGACCCTCAAGAATATGAAAAAATACCAATTAGAAATTAAGCATACACTGATCGAAATAAAGCATCCAACAGCAGACTAGAGGATCACCAGAACCAAGTCAAAGATTTGAAATACGAAGAAGCAAAAAACACCCAACTGGAAAAGCAAAAGGAAAATAGAATACAAAAATATGAAGATAGTGTAAGGAGCCTCTGGGACAACTTCAAGTGTACCAACATTAGAATTATAGGGGTGCCAGAAGAAAAGAGAGAGAGCAAGATACTGAAAACCTATTTGAAGAAATAATGACAGAAAACTTCCCCTACCTGGTGAAAGAAATAGACTTACAAGTCCAGGAAGCACAGAGAACCCCAAATAAAAGGAACCTAAGAAGGACCACACCAAGACACATAATAATTAAAATGCCAAGGGCAAAAGACAAAGAGAGAGTCTTAAAAGCAGCAAGAGAAAAACAATTAGTTACCTACAAGGGAGTAACCGTACGACTGTCAGCTGATTTCTCAACAGAAACTATGCAGGCCAGAAGGGAATGGCAAGAAATATTCAAAGTGATGAACAGCAAGAACCTACAACCAAGATTACTCTACCCAGCAAAGCTATCATTCAGAATTGAAGGTCAGATAAAGAGCTTCACAGATAATATAAAGCTAAAGGAGTTCATCACCACCCAACCGGTATTATATGAAATGCTGAAGAGTATTCTTTAAGAAGAGGAAGAAGAAGAAGAAGAAGGCAAAGATAAAAATTATGAACAAATACATATCTATCAACAAATGAATCTAAAAATCAAGTGAATAAAAAATCGGATGAACAGAATAAACTGGTGAATAGAATAGAATCAGGGGAAAAGCAAAAGGAAAAAAGAAAGGGAGTGGACAACTCTCGGGGAGAAGGGGGTGTAGTGGGTACAGGAAGGGACTGGACAAAAACCGTACACCTATGGACGAAGGCAGGGGGTAGGGTGGGAACTGGGTGGTGGGGTGCTACAGGGGGAAAAAAAGGAACAACTGTAATAATCTGAACACTAAAGACTTAAAAAAAATGGATAGCTCTCTAGCCTCATCAACCTCTCCATACTGCCTTCTCCTCCAACACCAGAGAACTGTCAGTAGTCTTCCGAAATACCTTTATGTATCCCAGCTAGTCTTTGCCAGGATATTTCCAGTGGTTGCAAAAAGCACTGTTTTGAGAAATATGCTAATGCCACTTTTGGAATCACTGAGGAGAGAGCCAAATAGTGCCCCACCTGCACAGAGGGAACTGGGCACAGTGTGCAGCATGAATTTGAATAGCCCCCACTGAAGGTAATGGCTGATGAGCAGAGTTTGACCCTCACCTAACAGTTTTGCTAAGATATAATTCACATGCCACAAAATTAACTCCTTTAAAGTATACAATTCACATTTTCAGTAATTCAGAGTAATGCCAACATCTCATTTTAGAAAATTTTATCACCCCCCCAAAAAACCCAAAAGCAATCACCACCATTCTACCCTGCTCCCAGCTTGGCGACCACTAATCTACTTCCTGTCTCTATGAATACGCCTCTTCTGGGTGATGTAGCGACTGTATGTTTAGCACTTTCTATGAAATGCCAAACAGGTTTTAGAAGTGCTTTTCATGCACTTGTTGGCCACTTGCACATCTTCTTCAGAGAAACGTTTACTCAGATCCTACATCCACTTTTTAACTAGTCATCTGTCCTTTCATTGTTAGGGTTTAAGAGTGTTTAAATTATTCTGGATACAAAGACCTTGTCAGTTATGTAATTTACAAACAAGATGTTTCAAATATTTTCTCCCATTCACTGTACTTTCTTGATGGTGTTCTTTGATGCATACCAGTTTTAATTTTGATATAGTCCAACTTACTTTTTTCACTTGGCACTTGGGCTTTAGTGCCCAAGAACACAAAGATTTAGCTCTATGTTGTCTTGTAGGAGTATTATAGTTTTAGCTCTTTCATATAGGTCTAAGATCCATTTTGAATTACTTTTTGTGCATGATATGAAGTAGGGGCCAACTTTATTCTTTTGCATGTAGCTGTCCAGCTGTCTCAGCACCATTTGTTGCCAAGTGTCTGGACGGTGGGACTGTGAGGAGTTGATTCTGTTTCCTTCACATGCTCCGCCCATTCCTCCAATGCACAGACTTATGAGAAAGGGTGGATAAAGAAGATCTTCAAGTCAGACTGAAAATCAGAGTTCTCACGCAGGGCTATCACCTACACAGCCTGTCTGGCTGCCAAAGTACCAGGAGGATATTATACTGTATATGGAAGATGCAGTTAAAAATCCATACTTTCTTCACCTAAAAATCTTTTCATGGGCAACTCTAGCCCATCTTATTAATTTTGATAGAAGCATTACAATATGCTTTGTTACTTGTTTACACTAGCTATGTCTAGAAGAACTGTTCTGAAAGATGAACAATAGAAAGGTAATCTTCATTCTGATTCAATAGTATAATGAAGTCACTTTATTTTCAGTTAACTTTTCTATTGTATGGGAAAATACAATATAAATAGTTCAGAGCAGAAACTAGTACATAACACTGCCAGCAGTAACTGGAAAAGAAAGATTACTAATTAAATTACCAGTATTTCAGAAATATCCCAGTGTCAGAGAGTAGAGGGAATGTCTGAAGTAACTGGTTCCCTGTAAAATTAGTGGATGTTAAGATATAAGATTTCATAACCTTCAGCTGTAAGAGGCTTTATGCTTCTCTGGTGGGTTCTTGCCTAGGAGAAATATGGAAATGCTCACTGATTCCTTTTATGTGAGTAAACTTACAGAAGCTTGGAGCAGGAAGAGAAAAGATGTACAACCTTTTATACACATATAAGACCACATGCCACCCCAGGCTCCAGACACCAATTACAATACACAGGTAAAGAAAGAGCAAGAACTCAGGCGCTCAGGAAGAAACCCCTGTGACGATACATCATTTGTTCAAAAAAGTAAACAGTACTTTTTCAATGAGACTGAAATGTGCATCAGGAATAATGTACAAGTGGAATGATCACTACAGCAAAGTCTATAACTGTGAAAAGTTAGAAACAACTAAAAGCCTCCTTTCCCAGGAGAATGGACAAATACTTGTTATAGATTCATATGTGGGCATACTTTAGAGGAAGAAAAATGAATGAGTAGATCTGTGTCGGTGTGGATCAATTTTCTAAACCAATGTTAAGCTAAAAAAGCATGTTACAAAAAGATACACAGAATAAGATAAACTATAAGTAAACTTATTAAAGCATGCTAAACAATATTGCATATTGTTTAATGATAAAAATGTAAGTGCTAAAAGTAAAAAGATACATAGCAAGTATAATCTCAAGTTCAGAATAGAGGTTAATTTCAGTGGGAAGAAAGGTAGGGAAAAGGAGGAATAAAAACTTCCTCCTAGCCCTGACCCGTTTGGCTCAGTGGATAGAGCGTCGGCCTGCGGACTCAAGGGTCTCAGGTTTGATTCCGTTCAAGGGCATGTACCTTGGTTGCGGGCACAGCCCCGGTGGGGCGTGTGCAGGAGGCAGCTGATCGATGTTTCTCTCTCATCGATGTTTCTAACTCTCTATCCCTCTCCCTCCTCTGTAAATAATCAATAAAATATATTTTTAAAAACACACAAACTTCCTCCTAATGGCTACTTAGCTTCAACATCAGTTTTTAAAACTGTGGTGTAAGTGTAAGTGTTCTTCTTCCTGGGCACATGCAGCGTATACACTAACAGCTCCCTGCTCACTAAGGATAAAATCTGAGCAACTGGAGGAGCTGACCTTACCAGGGGGCCTCCCCCCCCTAGACTGCTCCTAACTCCTTTCCAACCACAGTCCCAGGTCCACACCCTCTAACAGTCCACAACCTCCCTCCCACAGGGACAAGCATCCTGTAGCCCTAAGAATTTTCACAACGGCTGTTCCCTCTGCCTGCATACCCTTTTCCCTGTTCTGTGCATGGCCCACCTGCTCTCTCTTGTCACTCCCTCAGAGGGGCATACCTTGACCACACTATTAAAATAATCTGATCATTCTCAGCCCCCTTATATTTTCTTCGTTGTAGCTGTATGGCTACTACCTAGCATTATGTATTAATTTAAATTGTCGTTTTCCCCAGATCTAAGCTCTTTCATGAAGCAGATAAGCAAGATCTATTGCACCAACAGTGCTAAGAGTAGTGCTGGACATAAATTCACTATTGGCTGATCAAGGAATTGTGTATTTATACTATCCATATTATAACCCACTCATTCCCATTTATTCTAATACTAGGGGCCCGGTGCACAAAAATTTGTGCACTCAGGGTATCCCCCAGCCCGGCCTATGCCCTCTCACAGTCTGGGACCCCTCAGGGGATGTCCACCTGCTGGCGTGCATGGCCAGCCTGGGTGAGGGGCTGATGGCTGTTTGCAGGCTGGCCAAGCCCCCCAGTATGGACCCTCACCCCACTGGGGTGTGACCAGCCTGGGTGAGGATCTGAGGGCTGTTTTCAGGCTGCCCACAGTCCCTTCAGGTTTTGGGTCCCTACTGGGGTGCCTGGGCAGCCTGGGTGATGGGCTCAGGGGCATTTTCAGGCTGCCCACAGTTTCCATTGACCCAACGTCCCAGCAAGGCTGGCTGGAAGCAGGTTTCTGGGGTTTATTTATCTTCTATAATTGAAACTGCTGCTTTAAGCCAAGGCCTAGGCAGGTAACGAAGCCTCCTGTTGGCTTCAGCTCCTTTGCTTCTATAATTGAAACAATGTTGCAACTATGTTGCATGAGCAGAGAGAGGTCCAGCCGGCCTAGGCAGACAGTTTACTCCTGGTGCAATGGAAGCCTGCTGTTTACTCTAGCTCTGTGACTGCCAGCCTCCATCTTGGCTGGGTCAATTTGCATACAGCCACTCTGATTGGCTGGTGGGTGTGACTTAGGCGTCCTGAAGAAACGGTCAATTTCAATATTACTCTTTTATTAGATTAGATATGTACCTTTAATGTTAACTACACCGTAGCACAATATTCCAACATACTCATGGCACACAGCAGAGTTGAAGAGTCCACTGTTAGAATATGACTTTTTAAATAACTTTTTTCATAAAAAATAATAAGACATTTTTTAGACCCTGTATCTGATCATTATTTCTTTGGGATAAATCCCTCAAATAAAAACACTGCATTCATCTTTAAGGCCTCTGGTGTCATTACCAAATTATACAGATCAATGTCTTCACTGTTAGCACTGACATTGCCTTCAATCTCACCAGTTTAGTCAGTGGAAAAGATCTATCCTGTAATTTTGCATTTATATTACCTACACAGTGACTTTCATTGCTCCCATCCACCTAGTCCCTGTGACCAGGAACAGTGGCAGGGTGGGGCTTGGCTCAGTCTGTCCCATAAAACAGAGTACACCCATCTTCCAGATTTTCTCTGTGAGGCATGGGGTCCACAGACCAGAGCAGATAACCTCGAGCTCTCCGCTCAGATTCCAGTTCTGAGGGCAGCAGTGCTGTGGTGGGAAACCTGAGCCTGGTCGGCTCTTTCCCTGAAGGAATACTCCCCCTATAATGCTCCCTTGCCAATGTGACACTGGGCATCGGCCCCAAAGAGAGCAAACAAAAGCAGCACATGTTCTAGGTGAAAGGAAGAAAGATACATGTGTCTATATAAGTTGAAAAACCATCAGCAAATAGCATAAAATTATCAAAACAGTATATGTTTGAAATGAGAATATCCGTTAAGTATTATATGCCTTTTAAACATTTTTATGCATTGAGCTGCCAACCAGAAATTGTCTGGACTCCATCGAGATACTTGAGAATTGTCATTGTCAGACAAAGGTAAACACTGCCCATCTGTCAGGACATCAGGAATTACTAAGTAGACCCCACATGTCATTTCCAACAGCTCAGCACAGAAGAGAGTTAGGCAGGGGGACAGGCCTGCTGTCCCAGGGAAGATACACAAGGCCCTGTCCCACCACCAGCTCTGGAACTTCTGCTGAGTGCACAGCTGTGAAGGATTTAAGAACAGAACTCTGTAACATCTTTTAATAAAAGTTCAATGACACATAGCAACAATACCAGGTTTTAGATAATCTGATCTATTTATCTATTAACCATTTCAACTCTTAAAAATATATTCTAGTTAATAATTTAACTTAATTCCAAAAATCTTTTCTTTTACCAGAGGAGCCCAGTAGGTGTAGAGATAGCCTATTTTCAATGCTGGTACAAACTGGGAGCAGGAGACTACCAGAAAATATAGATTCAAGAAAAACTTGAATTGTTCATACAAAACCTAAAAAGGAAAAGAAAAAATTAACAGTCTCTTCAAGGAAAATCTTTACTATCTCATTAAATAAATAAAATCAGCACAATACATGACTACATTTCCATCAAACAGTAAACACATACCTTGGGTCACAGTAAATGTAATGATTTTGACATTAGCTTTCCAATAACTAAATCATATATAAAAAGGTAAGGTTATCCCTAAATTTTATTTAAAAGAAACTGACAAAAAGACCTTTAGAACATTCAACTATGTTAAAAGTGTCCTCGAAAACCTTTTGATTCCTGTGTGCAATTTTCCAGTTTTCCACTCCTCTTCAGTTCTGTGATTCTTTACACACAACAAAGCAAATGAGAAAGCAAAGCCTCCCCAAGTTAGTAAGTCAGCAAATACATACATACAAATGTGTAACTTGATAACAACTCAGAAAATATTATAATGGAAAATCCTGTTAACCTTAGATTTATGACATGGTAAAAAAAAAAAAAAGAAACATGAATGTGACTATCTGGGTAACTTTACAAAGATTGAGTGAACAAGCAAAACATACACAGGTAGGACTGTCCCCCCAAACTGCCTTAATCTCCTGAAAGTATTACATCCCTCAAGTATAAAGAAATGATGAAATAGAAAGCTATGAAAATCACAGGCCAACTTTCAGGGAGACAGCTACCTATATATTCTTTACAGTCCCCTAGGAGTTGACTGTCAACAGTACTTTCAAATATAAAATAAATACCATAATTGAGTAAAATTTTAGGAATGCAAATCCTGCAACTTTTTGTTTTTGCTTAATTCAAACAGAATTATCTTTAAGGAAGATAAACAAGATCTGGTATATTAATAGATGTCTATCTGCAAATTCTCAAAATAATTGATTTAAATTGAAAATCAAATGGAACAAAAATCATGTTTATAAATGAGAATAATTCCCATATCACACTACAATTACAATGAAACTTATCACAAACTTGCAACTTGCAAATCCAAATCTCCTTGGATACCATTAGTTATACACCTTGGAAAGTATGGAAATCTCAACAGAGCAGCGCCATAGGTTAAGCACTTATTGTTGATTTAAAGAATAATGGAGTTATCTGCATCATCACACAGACGTGCGTGACTGAAAAATCGGTTACATTGATAACATGTTTATGTTCATAATCATGTTCAATTGCTGTCTCAAAATGTTTGGAATCATTTCATAAATTAATCTCAGCAGGACAGAAAGCCCTTTTTCTCCTCAGTGGTTTCTTTAAAATCTGTTAGCATAAATTATACCTTTTAGCAATTCAGAAATTGCCATTCATGCTAAAAATGGAATAGAATTCCTACTGTGCAATTACCAAATGTTTCTAAAATACATTTTAGATGAAAAGACTAATTTAAGAAAAAAATCACTCATGGAGTAATAGTTGTGCAGACCTATCAACAGGTACCTTCAAGACACAGCGTCCAGGCAGGCTGTGTGGATTTACTGGTAGAAGGTAAGCTGCACTGTTGGCTTTAAACCAAAGTAATCAATACCTGATTGTCTACTGTCTGAATCTAGTGACCCTTAAGAATATATACAATGCTTAGCCAATCTGTGAGTATTTAATAACTTAACCCTAAAAGAAAACAGTAGCTTCATTAAAGATGAGAATATGTGCGTGTCTGATAAATACTTTGCATTTTATCGTCCTGACAGAGATCAGTCTTTTAATTGGAGTCATTAGTTTTGTGAGTTTTAATAAATTATCACAGTACTTATCAAGCTCTTGCCAACCACTGAATGGATGGGTAGATGGGTGACGGTGGGGCAATCAATGCCCACATGAAGTCAGCAAGATAATTTAAATGAAAATATGAAAGAAGACAAAGCAGCCCTCATGTCACTTAATCAAGTGATCTGCTTGCAAAAGAGCAAAAGAGGTAATACCTAGAACTTGTCAAAAACTTTGATATAAGAATATAATCAGTACCAACCTCCTTTGACTTAAATAAATGTCATTAAAATAGGGAATGATGCACCCAAACAAAAAGTATTCAACTATTTAGTATTCTAAACATACATAAACTCAATATTGTAATTTAATAAAAATAATAAATATTTAGCCCTAACTGGTTTGGCTCAGTGGATAGAGCATCGGCCTGTGGACTGAAAGGTCCCAAGTTCGATTCCGGTCAAGGGCATGTACCTTGGTTGCGGGCACATCCCCAGTAGGAGGTGTGCAGGAGGCAGCTGATCAATGTTTCTCTCTCATCGATGTTTCTAACTCTCTATCCCTCTCCCTTCCTCTCTGTAAAAAATTAATAAAATACATTTAAAAAAATATTTAAACTTCAGTATTTAAAATTAGGATTAACAGCTAATTAAAGGTAACTAATGACATAACAATAGAACAAGGTATGAAACTTACAATGTGAAGAAAGTAGCCATAAATGAAAGTAGCTATTAAACATTTTGTTACTGAGTTATGTACTTGAATCATGTTACTTTAATTGAAGTTCCTTGGCACACTTTAAACACTACATTCTACTTTCCCTCCAAACAAATTCCCAGCCAAACAAAATTTATTACTTATTTTCTGATAATTCTACTTAGCTTTACTTGATTAATTCTACAATTGAATGTTTATTTAGAACTGAAGTCAATAATCAAACTGTAAATTTTCTTCAGTTGAACTCTATGATATATCCATTAAAAATGCATATGAATTATTTAACAATTTGAACATGATTGAAAAAAGATATGACACCAAAACAGAAATTTTTTTTAAAAAACAATGAAAACAAAGGAAGCTAGCAATCTCTGATATACAACTCATTTTCAAGAATTAATAGTCTTACCCCAGGTAGAAAGGTAAAGACATTGTATTTTTGATTTTTGATGGAATTTCTGGGATGTTTTTCTTCACACTTCTCAGGATGTCCGAGCCACACAGTGCGAGCTCTCAGCTCTCTCTTTCTCTGACAAACATTTATCAGCCAATCGCAGCAACTACATGAAATAAAAGATATTGTGTATGCTTTTTAAAATTTATTCTACATATTTATAGCCAATAATGATCGCTTCCGTATTTACCAGGCACTGATAGCAATGCTAATCTGTAGTGGTTTTCTTAAAATAGGTCAGTCATACTAATTCACATTTGATATAAGATACTGAGAGAGACTTGTGTGACTGTGTAGTGACTTCTAGAACCTCAAGGAAATTATCTTCCATGTTTAGTCCCACTCTTGGCCAAAAATAACCGATTAACATTCTAAAGTGGCCCACACTTCTAGTGCTAAAGAAAGGTTCATTATTACTGGTGACTCTCAGTACACTATTCAGTGGTTCTATGTGACCCCCCTCTCCATATAATCACTTTTTTCCTCCCTTAAAAGATGACTTTTCTATTAGCATTAATGTAAAATGAACACTATGGCTCAATTCAGTATTTAAAATTACTGAGATGGTTTAATGATAATGAAAGCTTGACTATATTTTCATGCAAGTATCTTCATCTCGGCAAAAACACTTTAATTCTAAATCAGTCCTCACTCCAATGTCAGGGTTCCAGGAGCATGAGCACTTCCCCTGCCTGGACACCCAACCATTATTTTTAGGGAGAGTATAAAGTTTCCAGCGGGTAACTTTTTAAAAATACTTCAGAAAATGATGAAAAGTAACAAATTCATCTCTATTAAGAATTAAATAATTGTGAATTTAAATGTCAGCAGTAACATTTCAGTTTAATTCAAATTTCCAGAATGTAAAGACACAGAGTGGTTTATTTAGAAAAGTTGTTAAACTTCATCTTTTAGATGTAGTCAGGATTAGAACTGTAAACCAGCATATAAGACAGGAGTTCTTAACTTTGTGACAAGGAAGATTGAAAGCTGATGTGAAATATGTGACAATAACAGGCTTAGAAAGTGTGGCTATAACATGAGGTTGGCAAATTGTGAGGTGAGCATAGCCTGAAGTCACTGCAGGTCCTTCGTGGCGAGGCACATGTGGCAGAGCTCAGTCACACCTATGTCATTTTTAGGATCGCAGATACTGAAAACAGATGTGTTTATCATCACCCATGGTGGCAACCTATAGCAGGGAACATCCGTGTGTTTAAACGGAAATCAGTACCTCCCTACTCTTCTATCTGCCCTGCTCTTCACTGTGCAGTCTGAAGAAGAGGGCTTGGAGCAGGCTATCTCGGTTATCTTGTGGCCCAGCCAAGGAGTTTGCTCGGAAACTCCCCTGCTTCCCTCCCATCTCCTGCTTCAACTGGAGCAGATAAGGAAAAAACCACTATGCAAGGACAGAACTTTCTTTCCATTGTCTGTCGTCCCTTTAAAAATAAATCACAACAAATGGCATCTCCACACATACAACCTAAGTTCAAATCACCAACATTATCAGGGTATGAATAAAGTGAATGAAGGTTGTCAAAACAGTATTCCCATCTTTACTGCTTTTGGCTGGTAGGGCACTGGTCAAGTACACTGTGATAAAATGCTGGTAATACTGATCTTATCATGCTTGAATTAAACAAAAATTTAAAAAGACTTCAAATAAAATGAAATAAGCTTCCAACTACTCTCTCTCACCTTCCTCTCAAACTCCACCCACCTTGATACCATGCACCCTGTGGCTCACTAGAGGTCTCTCCTGAGTGATGACCTCACAGCTAAGTGCTCAGGAGGGCTCTTTCCCAGCTCCCCGGTAGCAACTCTACACTGCAATCTTGGACCCAGTTACATGCATGTTCCTGTGTACAAAACCCCACAGTTACATTACACACGTGGCACATATGAGTTACCCAGGTTATGAGGGACTTTTTCTTAAACTGTGACTGAATCCGTCTTAGACAGCTGCCCATACACTGCGTAGATGCCAAACTCCCACATCTTACCTAGGAAAAAACTGGAGGCCAGAGGGACATGATTCATCAAAGACAAGCACCGAGTGCTGGCAGAGCTGACCCCGAGCTGTGTTCTCCCTGCCCCCTAACGACAGTAGGGCAGCTCCTGCTCATTCATAGGCTGCTCTCCTCAGCCTCAGACAGAAAGGCAGCCAGTCAACAGATGACAAAAATAAATGAATAATTTATGAGCAGGAATAAGACTCACTGGATAAAACACACATTTAACTGTGGAGATCCTGGTCTGTTTGTGCCTCGTCTCAGAGGCACCGACCAGCAAGGGGAGAGCTGCACATGGGGAAACCCTGGCACAGCTGCCACCCTCAGCACTCAGTAGCTCTGCTGCCACTGCCCTGCCTCCAGTGTCACAGTCAAAGGTCTCCAACCTTACAAAACCAACTCTGCAACAAAAGCATACATTCTTACTCTGTCCCAGAATGCAGCCATTATCACATGTGGCATTTTAATGGGAAGTAAAATTAAGTGAAATGAAAAGTCCAGTTCCTCCGTCACCTGAACCACATTTCAAGTGTTCAACAGCCATGTGGGGTAGGGCCATCATACTGGACATCTCAGGTCTAGATTAATCCCATCATCACAGAGAGAGCTACTGAGCAGGCAGGTACAACACGAGATATATGCTTCCCTAAGCATTGCAAAACTCGTCCAGGAATGTGATGTGTTCAGATATAAACGTTTGTTCTGAAACACATAATTATCTAATTTAATGGTTCAATGTACAAAAGTCAGAAAAACATAAGATGATATAGAAGACAAGCAAAATATATAAAACTTATGCAGATTTTACAGAGTTTGTGCTGCTATTAACATATTCTTCTATAGGCAGAAGGCTCTGTAAAACCACCTTCAGTAGCAAAGGAAACTGACCTACCCTCTCACCCCTCCATCCCCCGATGCCCCTCCTCCGCTAACTCCTAAGTCTCAAACTCTAAATCAAATACCAAGGGCTAAAAGCACATACATTCAACAGTTCATTAATTTTTTCTCTATAATCCTATATAGAATAAACTAAGATTCCTAGACTTCTTAAGATATAGCTCAATTATTCATAACACTTTGCTACTAATAACTATTAACAAGTAAAAATGTTATTTCTAATTATTTCCTTATATAAAGACAGAATCAAGTGATGGTCAGGGAGCCACAATCAAATCTCACACTACTTCAAAAAATTAAATGAATACACAAGCTTGTGGTTTTAAAACAGGGTAATTGGGGCAAAGTAATGTGAATAAAATACATTGCCAAAATCTGATAAATGAGAGGGAGAAAAAAGAGAAGTCCTTGGAAGAAAATAACCAGGAACTTTATGTAGTAATATTTTTATGCTGCTAAATAGTTTCTAAATTGTCAATGATTTAGAAGACACTTTCCCATTTATATATAAACTAGGGGCCCGGTGCACAAAAATTTGTGCACTCGGGGTGGAGGAGTCCCTCAGCCCGGCCTGTGCCCTCTCACAGTCTGGGACCCCTCAGTGGATGTCCTATGATGGCCCCAGTCTGCCAGGCGCCTTTTGTGTGTGTGTGTGTGTGTGTGTGTGTGTGTG
>PVJC01005474.1:0-58888 GCA_004026665.1 Murina feae | reverse complement strand
TTCCCTCATGCTCACTCCTGACTCTGCAGTGGGGACTGTTAGTCCACCGCTGAGGGGAAGCAGCAGTTTCCCAGAGGCCACGCTCTGGTGAGAGGGCACGGCTGGGGTTATGCCCAGGTCACCCCAGCCCCACACTGGGTTATGCCCAGCAGAGGGGAGCGCTGGGAGGAAGTGGGTTCGGCAGGGTGGGGCTGTCTGGAAAGTGGTCCCAGAGAGAGGAGAGGGGAGATGAGGACCCATGTGGATGCTGAGGTGCATGGGTGATGGGGAGACAGGGACTCTTCCCGTCTGTGCCTCAGTGTCCAGGATTGCCTTTGAACAAAGGAGAAAAGGACACTCCATCTGCCAGAGGACAGCAGTCACCTGCTGCCACAGCTGACCTGTGGGGGACGGGCCTGGTTGCATGTGGGCCGGCTGGGTCTCCCTGGACTCAGGCCATCATGGGAACCTCCAGAAGTTAGGCCCCCAAAAGCCCACCTGGCTGAGCCCCACCCACTCCCTCCCCACAGAGATGGTGGCCACGCAGCAGCAGATGAGTGACGCACAGCTGGTGCTCCAGCAGCGGGACTACTGCGCGCACTACCTCATCCGTCTGCTCAAATGCAAGCGCGACAGCTTCCCCAACTTCCTGGCCTGCAAACACGAGCAGCACGACTGGGACTACTGCGAGCACCTCGAGTGAGCCCAGACCCACCCCTCACCCCTCCTCCCCACCCACCTACCCTCCGCCCAGGATCTTGAGGCAGAAGCCAGTGAACTAGCCTGCGTTTCTAGCCAGGCCACCTTAGTGGGAAAGGCTCTCGGGAGGCCTGCTGGGGGGAGGCAGGGGGAGGGTCAGGTGAGGCCGGCATCTTTGAGGCCACCAGAGGATCAGCCACGCCAGGGTTCCAGGTAGGAGGCCCAGAGCTCACTGGTGTCCACCAGAGAGGGGGCAGAGCCCAGACTTAAACCAGAGGCACAAGTCTCCAAGGCCTCCCGGAGTCTCTGGGGTAGAGTTCCAGCCCCGTTGTTGGCTTCCCAGGGCAGGGCGGGGGGGGGGGGGGGGGCGCAACTCAAGCCAGGGAGCTGTAACGCCCTTTTCTCATGCTCTGCCCATAGCTACGTGATGCGAATGAAGGAGTATGAGCGCGAGCGGCGGCTGCTACAGCGGAAGAAGCGGCGGGAGCAGAGGGAGGCAGATCTGGCCAAAAGCCAGGTGGCTGCATAGTGGGGCCACCCACCACCCTTGGACAAGGGGAGAAATAAAAGCCTCCGGGCCCTCAGCCCACGCCCTGCCTGTTCCTGTGTGTGCTGGTCCCCAAACCCCCCGAAGAAACACACTGAGTCTGAGTCCAGCTGGGCAGGCAGGTTTTATTCCGGGTGCTGGAGAGCAGTGTACCCATTCCTCCCCCAGGAGGACACAGCGTGGGGTACAAGAGCCCGGCTCCCGAGAGCCCGACTGCAGGAGCTGGTGGGGGCGGCGACTCAGAGCAGGAAGGGGATGATGGGCATGCGCAGGGGCGGGTAGTCTCGGAACTCCTTCAGGTAGCTGCGGTGCTTGCCCTTGGCCCAGATGGTCATCTGGATGAAGCCCACCAGGGAGAAGAGGGCCACTGCAGAGCAGAGACGGGGTCAGGGAGGGTCACGGCCCGGAGCAGGGCAGGGCCCAGCTGAGGGGGGGAGTGGGCTCACCTGGGAGACACTGTGTCATGATGGCAAAGCCTATCCAGGACCCCACCTGTGGGCACAGGGCGGAGATGAGGGCAGGCCAGCTCTTGGGGTGGGGTGCAGGGGCCTACATGCCCCTCAGCCCTCAACAGCCACAAGCCCAGCCTTACACAACTCTCAACCCCCCGAGGCCACAGTCTGCATCTCCAGATGCTCTCAAGTTCAAACTCCAAAAGCAACTGCTGAGCCAGGCAACCTGATTCTTCCCCACCCCCCGCCTTGTAAATATTGGGGAGCCCCAGGGCTGAAATCTCCCCGTGGAACCTGAAGCCCTCACCTCGTAGGTGTAGTTGGGGCAGGACACCAGTAGGAAGAGCCACGTGAAGGGGTTCTTGGTAGGGTATGGGATCTTCCTGGTCTTGGATCCTGACAGGCAGGATGGGAAGGGTGAGTGAGACCCCCTGGCCCAGCCTGCCCACCCTCTGCCCAGAGGAGACCACTCACCAGCCGGCCGCAGATCCCGCAGGGCCATGTGGATGGAGAAGTTGCCCAGCTGGCAGATCTGTCAGAGGAGCAGGGTCAGCCCAGAGCCCCCCAGACTCCCTCCACCCCATCACACATACCAGCCTGCCTGCTTACCACAAAGATGGCCAGTGCCAGTTTAACCTGCTGAGCTCCATAGGCTGAAAAGAAAGCCAGAGGGGAGGCCTGTGAGGATCCTGGTGGGGGATAGGGGCGCACAGGAGGAGCAGGGTCCCAAAGCCACTTACTGGGGGGCGTGTAGAGAGGGTGGTTGATGTAATAGGCCATCCACGCAGCGAAGCCCCAGTAGTAGGTGCAATTCTGAAAGGGAGCGGGGTCAGGATGGGGCCTGGCCCAGGGAGGGCGGGGCGAGGGCGGGTGGGCCTGGGACACGAGGCCGGGGCTTTACCTTGAAGATGTTGCGCAAGGGCATGGTGCCATGGGAGAAGCGGTGCACGAAGAGCGTCTCCAGGAGGCGCTTGACATAGTGGAATGAGTGGCAGATGCAGGCGAGGCTGGGAGGAAAGCTGGCTCAGAGGGGCCGATCCACAGGCCTTTCCCCCACCCCCCGCCACCCTCTCCAGCCTGACCCACTCACTGCACCACCGTGTGCCGGCTGGACGTGAAGTCGTGTTTGTGGCCGTAGATGAAGGGCACCCGGAAATAGAAGAGCAGGTAGATGAAAAGGGGTCCTGCGTACTCCGTCAGGAAGACCTGGGGAGACGGGCAGGTGAGTCACCCCAGTGTGGCTGATGGGAGAGGAGGCTGTGGGTAGTAGGGCCACGACTCACCGTCACCCAGCTGATCTGCGCCCCCAGGTCCCGGAAGTACAGTGTGGCTGTGGTGCCCACAGGCAGCTTCTGCAGAACATCCTCATCCTTCAGGGACTTGCCCTCTGCAGAGAGGCAGGCCACAGCTCAGGAGCTACCCAGGCCTTCGCCCACCGCCACCAGGGAGCCCAGGGGTGGTCAAGCAACAGCTGTACTCACTGGGGTCCAGGCGGAGGGACTGACGGGCAGGGTACCACTGCGGATCTGCGGGGAGAGCAGGGCGTCACAGCACACAGCCTGGGGGGGCCCAAGGACCCCACAGCTCCTCCGACCGAGAGCAAGGCCTCTGCAGCCTGTGGCTCCAGGACACAGCCCGGAAGAGCACTGGCAGGAGCCGGATGCTGTCCTTCCGAAAACCAAGCGAGGGCATTCCTACCAGTGGCCACATGGGGGCGCTGCAACAGGCAAGCCCAGAAAGTCCTGGGCTCCACTATGGGCATCTCTGCAGGCCCTGGGGGGAGAGGCTGCCAGGAGGGGTCCCACCCAGAGGCCCCTGCCCAGAGGGGCTGCAGGAGGCAGTGTGGCTGGGCCCTGGACTTACGGCTCTTAGTGAAAAGGTTCTTGATCTCTGCGATGGTGGCATGGGGCTCCACCTGAGGGAAGCACGGGCCGGAGGGAAGTCAGCCCTGGGGGGAGCCAGGACCCCTGATCCAGGATCCCTCCTGCTGAGGTGGGGGTGGATGGGGCCTGGGTAGCTGCTATGAGATTGGGGAAGGTTGGGGCCAAGCCCCATACCCACATGGCCGAGTGGAGCAGTAAGGGCCTGTCAGAGTAGGGACGGCAGTGGGCCTACGGGCGCAGGTTTACCAGGCAGCCAGGATGCCCTGCAGCCAAGCTGGGGGACAATTTGAGCAGGAGAAGCTGGGCCTCTCCTCTCCACCCCTACCCACATCTGCTCCCAGAGTAAAGACCCACAGTCCAGGCCAGACCTCCCCTAGGATGGGACAAGCCCCTTCCCCTGGCATGGTCTCAGGAGGGGCAGGTCACAATTCCACCCCCTCACACCCCAAAGGCCTGCAGGCTCCACTGAGGCTGCTTCACCTCCTCTTGTACTGTGAGGCCAAGTCCCGGCCACACCCAGGGCCAGGGCTACCCACTCTACCCGGAGCTGGCAGGGACAGGCCCAGGCCTGAGGACAGGACCCCCATGTGCACCCCAAGCAGTTTGGAGGAGCACTCCCCGCTCTCTTGGGGTCAGGAGGCCCCATAAGGAGGAGTCATGGGCCCAGCACCCTGACTCAGGGCAGCCGGCGCCGAGGTCCTACCTTGTCCAGGAAACACAGCTTCTCCCGAGTCTTTGCATCCAGAATCTCCACCTCAAAGAAGAGAACGCCCTTTTTAGGTTTCTTGACCACTTTGGGGGGTGCAGGCCGGGGCAAGCCATTGAGGCCGAAGCCAGGGCTGGGGCCGTGGCCCTGGCTGGCCTCCGGGGCCACCAAGCTCACACTCAGGTCCATGCCACCCTGCTCTGCCCACGAGGCCAGTGGCCCAGGCTGCCGGCCGTCAGGCCCCACCACCGACCTCCCCACGCACAGCGCCCTGGGCCAGGCCACGCGATCAAATTCTGCCGCGGCGCTGGAAAGGAGCCCACGCCTGCCCTGGCACTGCCACCTTCTGTGCAGCTGTAACCCGAGTGGCCCTACACCCATGCCCAGCTAAATATAAAACTTCCCCGACTGAGCCCCTCAAGAGCCATGGCACAGATCGGGGACAGCCCCCCAGGGGCTGGGTCACCCTGAAAGTGAGGCTTTCAAGTAGACATAGCCTCCAAAGAGCACTGGGGGGGAGGGGGGGCAGAGTAAGGAGGTCTCCAGAGGAAGGCATGGAGGTGTCTCCTGGCCCCCATACCCGTGCAGGGTGGGGACCAGTCTTGAGGAGGGCGCAAGGCCAACCCACACCCCAGCACCGGGCTCAGGCTGTCAGAGAAATCCAAGCTATTTGAGAATCCGAGAGACAGATCATCCATTTCCCCTCTGGGCTGTGAGAGACACTCGGATTATTTCCCTTGTGCATTTGTGTTCCCAGGGAGGTGACAGATTCCAGAGTCACTGGTGCCGAGGGTGAGGGTAAGGGTAAAGAAACCAGGGAGTTTCCAGAAAGCACCCCCGCCTGGGCTGATAAAGCCTTGGCCCCACCGCCCTGACCTCCCTCTCCACACATTTTCACTAGATCCACCCAGACCATGTTCAAGGTCACCTTCAGGGCAGTATTCCCATCACCTAAGCCCAACATAGCTGCCTTTTCCTAGGCCCTGAACTCCCCAAAACCCAGAGCACCAGCCCACTTCACACGCCATCTCCCTGAGGCCCAGAAAGTGGCAGAGCAGAGGGATGCTGCTGGGAGGGAAGAAGGTCCAGGAGGGAGGGGAGATCTGACCCACCGCTCCATGCGGTCAAAGCAGACACCACGGACATGGAAGAGCAGCAGTGAGGCTCCGTGGGCAGGCCAGTCCTGAAAGGCCTGCGTGCCACGGAGCTCCAATCAAGCAGTGGCAGGTAGGGCTGGGTCTGTCCCCAAGTCGGCCACTGGGCAACAGGTGCTGAGGACCCTTCCCTCCCCTGGTGGCCCTCAGTCAGCGGCGGCGTGGGGAAGAGGCGCAGGGCCCGAACCCCCATGCAGGGTCCACGCAAGGGTTTCTGAGGGCATGCCACCCGCCCAAGGCCCTCGAAGGAAGGGGTTCCCCTCACACACACCCCAATGACGGTGAGAGAAGCAGGGCATGTGGGGGACAGACATGGACTGAATCTGGCCCTGCCACAGAATCATGTCTGGGCCTCAGCCTGGGGGGCACACAGCAGGGCTGGGCGGGTCCCATGAGACAACGCACGAGAAGTGCAGCGTGGTGCCTGCAAGACGCACAGTGTCCCAAAGCCTGTGGAGCTGCCACGAAGGGAAGGACGTGGCCTGGGGTGAGATCCCAGCTCCCCTGCTGGCCAGCTAGTGGCTGCAGCACCCACCCAATGGCCCTGTGGGCAGGAGAGGGCCCAGCACCCAAGAAGTCTTGGCCAACCTGCCTATTGTTAACACGAGAGAGAGCTCTGCCCAGCCCTGTGGCCTTGGGCACAGGTTACTGAACCCTCTGAGCCACAGGGGTAACAAGGCCAGACAGAGGGGCCCAAACCAGAAAGCTGGTCTTATCACCTGGAGTACCAGTCCCACCAAGGGGACCATGGGAGGCGGACGGCGCACAAGGAAAGTATGAGAAGGGCTAGAACAGCAGGGCCCTGGGCAGGCACAGGGCCTGCCCCGTGTCTGCAGGTATATTAATAGTTGCTGGGTCCCAGGCGGGCAGTGCCCACATGCCTTCAGAGCCGGTGTGGTCCACAGGAAGGCAACACTGTGCCTCCGGGGAAAGAGGCCTCCGAGTTCCTGCAGAACCACTCAACAGCTTAAAATACAACCAGCCCTCTCCCTGCCTGCCAGCTGCTGGGGAAGGGCTAAGACTACCCTCCCCCCAACCGGGCATGAGACCAGGGCCCAGGAGGAGAGGACAGCCGTCGGGGGCCCAACTGGCTGCTGGGAGAGAAAGCTGGGCAGCGGGAGAGGGCGGCCAGGAGAGGGGCTATGCTCCCAGCAACCGCCACACTGCGCCCAGGCCAGCCCAAGACCAAAGGACAGGAGAGACTGAGCCCTCACAGAGGTAAGCTCAGCCCAAGGGGCAGCCCGAGGGGCCCAACCCACCAGGTCGGGGGCTGCCCCGGCTCAGGCCGCCCCGATAGGATCTGTCCCCGTTTCCCCTTTCCTAGTCCCTCACCCAGAGGCCTAGGACCCAGAGGCCATCTTTACCCCAAGAGAAGTCTGAAAGGCCCTGGGGGTGGGGGGTGGGGGGTGGGGGGTGGGGGGACCAAAGACCTCTTATACTATTTTGGCATCTCCTTGTTTCTCTATAATTATTTCAAAATAAAAAGTTATGCTAGCTGGGAAATAAGTTTTGCCAAGTGAAAGCGGCCAGACACCAAGGGGTCACTTATGTATATGAAATGTCCAGAACAGTTCAATCCCATAGACAAAAAGCAGAATGGCAGTTGCCAGGGGCTGGGGGAGTGAGGAAGGGGAGTGTCAGCTAATGGGGACCTGGTCTTTCGAGGGATGGGAAGTTGTGGAACTGGAAGAGGTCGGTGGTTGTAGGTCACTGTGAATGTACTAAGTGCCACTAAACTTTTCACTTTTAAATGGGTGATTGTGTTATGTGAATTTCATCACAATAAAGTTTTTAGGTGGGAAGGCTAACAAACAAGTCCCAATTACCCATCAAAACAAAGGTCTCTGGGCAGAGAGCAGCAGAGGTTCCTCACCCCCACTCCCCTCCCCACCCACACTGAGGGCCTAAATGTGGGGGCCCTGTCATGTGCTTCCCAGTCTTCAGTCCCTGAGCTCACCCCCTCAACTGCAACCCTCCCCACCCCAGCGCCACCCCTACCCCCTGCTCTGTGCCCAAGCATACCTCCCAGGCCCTATGCTTGAGAGAGAAACACATGTACCACATGCCCGCCCAGCCCTGAGGCCAGAGAGGGACAGGGGCCCAGGGTGGGACCCAGGACTGAGGTCAGAGGGCACAGGCAACTGCTGAGCACAGAAAAGACAGCAGGCCCAGGCCCCATCCCTGGGGAGAAGGCGGCTGAGTGTCGGGAAGGAAGGAATGGTAGGCCCTATTGAGGAACACAGGGGCCCTTCCTGCCCCCACAGAGGGAAGGGGCTGGGGAAGGGCAAGATGTTCTCCTCTTGGGTGAATGAAGTGAGGCCTGTGAGGAGTTCACTGGCTCAAGGTCCATCAGTGGCTGCAGGCAGGGAGTGTGGCCTCACGGCCTACAATGGACAGAGGACAAGGGCCCGGCAGGCACCCTGGCCTGAGGTGCATGTGATGACATTCCACTAGACTGGGAGGAATTCTATCTCAGAGGCCTGAGATTCTGGGGCCCAGCCAACAGCAACTCGTGGCAGCACGAGGTGGCAGAGGGGCGTGCGGGGTGGCGAGGACAAGGGGCAAGGCCACAGCCCACCTCCCAGGAGGGGACGAGCAGAAGCCACCCTGTGGTCCTCCCCAATCCAGAGAGGAGCACCCAGAGCCCCTGTGGAGCAGCAGGGCCCCGGCATTCACTGTCTTCATGGAAATAAAAAGGTTACCGACCAAGGCAGCAGTAGTAGAAAGAGGAGAGCTGTTTCTGCGCACCTGCTCCAAGTTAGCGCCAGTGCCCAGAGCTGCCAGGGAGGCAAGGCTCCAGGGATGGGCCCTGTCTGGCGATGACACAACAAGAACATAGTTATGCAACTGTAGGAGAGACCCAGGACTTTGCACATGCTGTTCCAGCTGCTTAGCACACTCTCCCCCAGACCCCACAGAGCTCCTCCCCTACCTCCTCAGGCCTTCAGACGACTTTGCAGTGAGCCCTTCCTACCATCAACTTAAAATATCGACCCCGGACATTTACCATCTACCGCCCACTGGGCTGTCGCTTGCTTCCCAGCACCCGGAACACAGTCCAGCATAGAGCCGGGCTCTGCACACACCTGTGTAAGGCACCTAGGCACCGACTCACCTACTTCCTGGCTGTGAGGCCCCGAAATTACCTGTTTCCTCATCTACAAAGTAGGCTGCCCCCGCCTGCCATCTCCCAGGGTTACTGCAAGATTTACAGAGACAATAACCACCAAAAAAAGTACATAAATACATCCAGCCTAGGATTAAGTTTTATAAAGGATAGATATAATGCACACCAATACTAGTGAAATAGCACTGCAGCTGCCCAGGGAGCCAGGCCTTTTGTACCCAAATCCTGACCGTGGACATCAAGGGGCCCGTCCACAGGACACCAAGGTCAGGGGGTTGGTGCGATGATGCTTCATCCAGCTGCTGACAGTGAGCAGAACCCTAACAATAGTAAGACCTGTGTGGGCACGGCAGGCGGGGCCTCTGCCGCAGTCCCTACTGCAGTCTTACTCCAGTTCACAGTGCTGGAGGCTGCCACATCTCTGCTGCCCCCTTGTGGCGGCAGCCCCATCCCACAGTCCCTGGAAGGGTGCTCGCAGCAGCTTTGCTCCACAGTCCCCAGGTCCCAACTCCGCGTCCCAATTCCAGTACAGGATGGGACCGGGAAGGGACCAAGAGCGTGAGCCCTAAGCCCAGCTCTGCCACCTCCCAGCAAAGAGGCTTCATTCATTCATCCCTGCTCCCCTTCTTCCCATGACGGGAGACCAAGCCCCTGCCTCTAGTCTGTGTGCTGGGGGGTGGCAAGCAGGCGATAGGGGCAGACAAGAGTGGCATGATTTGTGTCACCAAGGGTTGTGAAGCAAAACAGAGAACGGGAAGGATGGGGCATCGGGAGTGGGAGGATGGCCATTTTAGGCAGAGTGATCCGAGAAGGCCTGCCTCAGGGTGGGCATCTGAGCAAAGGTCAGAAGGAAGTGAGGGGAAAAACCACCGCCAACACAGCCTCCACCACCACCACTTCAGAGGCAGTGCTGCCCACGTCTGGAGGAAAGGATTCCAGGCAGAGGGACGGCAAGTGCAAGGACCCTGAGGCTGAACAGTGCCCAGCGTGTTTGTGGGGCAGGAAGAAGGCTAGTGGCCTGAACAGAGTGAGTGAGGGGGCGAGCGGGAGGACATGAAGATGGTGAGTAAAAGGGGCAGCTCCCACAGAGCCTTGTGAGCCACAGAGAGGATTCTGGCTTTTACTCTGAGGGAGGCAGGAGCCATGAAGAGGTCATGAGTAGAAGAGGAGCATAACCTGACGCAGGTGTTCACAGGTACCACCTGGGAATTGGGAGACCAGGATGGAGGTGAGGATGGGGGTGAGAAGTGGGAATTCTGGACAAAGTGGAGGCAACAGGATCTGCTGATCGTCTGTTGGCATATGGAGATGAGAGGACAGAGAAATCTGGGGTTTCTATCAGAGCCCCATGAGGCAGGAGGGGCAAGTGGGAGGCCGGTGGGAGGGGCAGGCAGCACTGGAGCCCAAGCTGGAAGAGCTGTTTGGAACTGCTGCTCCGCCCTGCATGAGCCACCAGGCAAACACAACTCACAGGGCCCAGACACCAGGGCCCAGGTCGCCAGAGCCAGGAGCCTGTGTTTCGCCATCTTTACAAACACAGCCAGCCTGGTGCTTCCCAGGCTCCTCCCGCCAGTAAACCAGACTCAGTGGCCTCCAGGGCCCTGGACGAGGGACTGGAAGAGGCCAGAAAGTCATCATGGATTTAACACCTCCCACTTTTACACCAGGAACTGCTGTGTGTCCTAAGAAGGGACCTGCCCGGGGGCTACGGATGAGGACAGTTGGCCCGGAATGGCAATTTTCCTGGCCCCCTCTCCTCATCCTCTCTCGTCCCTACGGTGGCCAAGGAGCAGGAGGCATGAGGAAGCCAAGTTCCAAGGGGTGCAGAGTGCACCCAAGTCATGCAAATGCCTGAGCCCAGACCAGCAGCCACACACCGTCTTCAGGGGCTGCACCTGCAGCCAGGACATGCTCTGCAGTGGCCCACACACAGAGCCCCCAGCAGGCTCTCTGGGATGCCACAGGGGACTGCCTGCCAGGAAAAGGCCCTTGAACTGGGCTGTGGCATGCTGGGCAGCCTACCAGCAGCCAGCCAGTGCCTGCAGAGGGCTGTGTGCTCTGGTGGGCAGCATCTTCTCCCAAAGCTGGGGCACAAGAGGCCTGCTGTGGTGCAAACCCTGCTCAGAGCAACCTAAGACTCCAGGCAAAAATGAAAATGGCCCCGCAGGTCCTTCAGCCAGCCAGCCCAGCCACTCAGCTCCCACAGCCACCGCAGGGCACAGCAGGATGGAGGCCTGGCCCATGCTGGCTAGCTAACCGACTCCACCAATGCGGAGGCTTCAGTGCACTTGCCACACTCAGCAGCAGCTCAGCACTCCAGGCGCGCTTCCCTTACACTCCAAAATATCCAAGTCACACTGGCCCTGCCAGGGCAGCTGAAAAGACCTTGGGCTCAGCTGCCGGCATGCCAGCACAGGCCACACCTGCTCAGCCAGAAATACCTCCTTCCCCAGTGGCCTCGCCTTGTGACCCCATTTCTCCGAGGAGCCCGGGGCAGCCGAGGAGCCCGGGGCAGCCGAGGTGGGGGCGGAATGTCATCATCCCAGACTGGGAAGGACAGAGAGAGGCTGAGCACTCATTCCCAGGCACCCAGCCAGCCAGCTCCCAGGCCCTGTGCCCACTGGTCAGATGAGGGGGTCACAAAGTCTGGATGCCAATGTCCCTAGGCTGTGGGACCCAGGGCCAGGAGAGACTGGCAGAGTATCTGGCGGCAACTCGCCTCAGAGGATGTTTTTCAGGTGCTCGGGTGCCCCCAGGCTGGTCACTGAGACCACGGAAGGCCCAAGACGAAAGAGACGCTGGACTAACCCAGCGGGGACTCTGGGTCTCAGGCCTGGATCTGACCGGCTGCTCGCCAACACCTCAGCCCACGCACCTCCCTGGGTGATTACAGGCTGTACCCGTTCCCTTTGGAAATGCCACCACGAGGAACATGTATCAGATGCCGACCTCGTTCCTAGGACTCTAAGACTTTCATCTGCATAACTCGCCTAGCCTCACCTGGGCCTGTGAGCCCTGATGGGTGGCTCACATAACAGGGTTCAAAAACAAGGGGGCTCTTGCCCTAGCCAGTTTGGCTCGGTGGATAGAGCATCGGCCTGTGGACTGAAGGGTCCCACCTTCGATTCCAGTCAAGGGCACCTGCCTGGGTTGCGGGCTCCATCCCCAGTGGGGGCCGTGCAGGAGGCAGCAGCCAATCAATGATTCTCTCATCACTGATGTTTCTACTTCTCTGAAATCAATACATATATATAATCTTTTTTACCTAAAACAGAACAACTATATTTATATTCCTTACACGCGTGCCCAATACCTTTTTTTAATTAGGTAAAATGAATGTTACTCTTGCCTATGATGAAACTGATGTTAACATTAGTCAAAACACTTTTTAAAATCTCTCTTTTATAACTGTTGGCAGAAACAAAAGGCCCATTTTTAACTGCCCCATACCATTGAGAATACTTTCAGCTATGAGCACCCAAAACAGGCAAAACTCATCCAGCTCAAACAAGAGCATGACCTCCCACCAAAGTCCTGGGACGGGGCTGGAGTGACCACCCACAGGGCATGCTCAGGACTGAGGGGTTTCCCAGACACAGGCTCTTCAGGGCTAACACCGTGGAAAGTTCCAGGCAGACAGGGACAAACTGGCTGCCAGCCCAGGGCTGTTTCCTGGAGCAGCTCAATGAGTTTTCAAGGATCCAAGGTCCTTCCTTCATCTTCCTGTGGCATGTTCTTCCACGGCCAGTGTCCCATGTGCAACAGCATGGATGGATCTAGAGGGCATCATGCTAAGCAAAATAAGCCGGTCAGAGCAAGACAAGTGTCCAAAACATATTTTAACAAAGAAAAACAAGGGGACCCTTGCCCAAGACATGTAGCCAGGAAGTACCAGAGCCAACACCGACGCACAGCCCCTGCTCACTATGATGCACTACAGCCTCCGCTCTGAAAAGCAGGCAAAACGCTAACAGAAGAAGACGGGGAACCCCCGGATCAGATTATCTGGAAGGCACCCACCTCCCTGCCGACACGCCAACTTCAGTCTGGAAAGTCTGGACTCTGCAAAAGGTGCCACCCTACACAGAGGGTGCCCTGCAGGGGAGCCCATGGACTCAGCGAGAAGTCAGGCCTGACGGAGGGCAAGAGGCCTGTCACCTCCTGACACCGCACAGAGGGGCCCAGGTAGGCCCAGCAGCCGTCTAAACACTTGCCGCACGTTTTCCTGTCACAGGGAAAGGCCATCCGCGGCCGGAAAAGCAGTGCCACAGGCGAGCCAATACTGAGCGAGGCAGTGCTGCAAAGGCCTGAGTCTTGGCTTCTCCATCTGCTCAATGGGAATGTTCAGAACAGGACTTAACACAGACCCTGCCTGCTAGGGAGACAACCTAGGTAAGGGAACCGGGATCTCTGATGGGGCCCGGAATCCACAGCTTCGGAAGTTCCCACGTGACAGATTGAGGCGACCCCTCAACCTGGGTTGCCTTCCTCAAAGCCCTGCCCTCTGGAAGAAGCCCAAGACTCTTACCACAGCAGACGCAGCCCTTCCAGGCCCTCCCAGAGCCTTGCAGTGGGGCCTCAGCCAACCCCTGAGGTCGCTCCCCCGCCCGCCCACCCCCTGCATTGCCCCCTCCCGTGGGTTTGAGCACACAGCCTCCACCACCAACACTGGCTTCCTTTTAGGTTGGCAATTATACCATTTTACAGAGGAGGAGGCCGGAGCTCAGAAGCACAAGTCGTCGCTCAAGGGCACACAGGCTACAAGCTCCAGGAGCAGGACCCCATCCGTCTCTGCTCCTCAGGAAATGAATACTCTTCCTCCAGGCTGTCCCAGGCTCAACCCCAGAGATGACCCAGATCTGCACCCCTGAACCCCATAGCCAGTTTGAGGTTGGTGACCACCTGTCTCTCCGTATCTCTGGGCAGGAAGGCACTATTGGATCAGAAGGCTGGAAGAGGCCGGAGATGCTGGCCCCTGCGGACACAGGCTGACCAGAGTGGCAGGAGCAACTTATCCCCCAACCTGTGCGCCCAGCTCTCCCAGCCCCAGTGCAGCAAGCAGGTTAGTCCACCTCGGGAAGCTCAGCTTGCGGAACAGTCGGTCTGGAGTCCACACTGCCAGCCTTACACAGGCGGCAGCAGCGGTGCTTCCTGCACACTTACCGTGAGCCAGACACGAGACACATCCTCCACGCGGATTACCTCCTATACTATTAACCCCTCTGGCAGATGAGGAGACAATCTTATTCATTTCCTGCATAAATACTGACTGAGCACCTACTACCAGCCAGGCAGACACTGTTAAAGGCTCTAGGGATTCAGGGGTCGAAGAAAACAGAAACCCTTGCCCATGCAGAGCTGACATTTTAGTCTGGGAACAGAGATGGTTACACATAACATATCAGAGGACCAGAGGCCCAGTGCACAAAGTTCGTACACGGGTAGGGTCCCTAGCGGCTGCCAGCTACCGGCTGGGGCCTCCCTTCCCTGGTTGCCAGCCGGGGCCTTCCTTCCTTCTGCGCCGCCCTCTGGTGGTCAGCACACGTCATAGTGAGTGATGGAACTCCCAGTTGGTCAAACTGCCAAGGGGACACTTTGTATATTAGGCTTTTATATATATAGAAGATGATATGTGCCATTGGAAAGGGGAACAGGAGTGGCAGTAAGCGGAGTTCAGTTTTACATATAGCTAAGAAAGGCCTCCCTGCAGGGACATTGAGCCAAGGCGTGAAGGAAAGAGCAGTTCAGGGATCTGCATGGAGGCATTGGAAAGGCCTGTGCACCGTGCTTGGTGCATTCAAGCAACAGAGCAGAGACCCTGTGGCTGGAGGGAGGGAGCGAGGGTGGGACTGGGAGGAGATGAGGGCAGGGTGCTGACCAGGGGTGCAGGGTCTCACAGGCTGGGTGAGGACTTTGGCTTCTACTCCAAGTGAGGTGGGGGCTATAGAGAGTTCTGGGCCGAGCAGGAACATGACCTGATGTGAGCTCTTAAAGGAGCTCTCCGAACAGTAAAGAAACAAGGTGGCAGTAGGTTATAGGAATAATTATATCATGAATAAAGGATGGCTTAGACCAAGGGGTCAGCAAACCATGGCCCACAGGCCAATTCCAGTCCACTCTCTGCCTCTTTGTGTACAAGCTAAGAATGGTTGGAAAAAATCAAAAGAAACCCATTTCAAGAAATTCAGATGTCAGTACCCACCAAGTTGTACTGGCCATGCTCCCGTTTCTCTGAAAGTAAAAACTCGGGGCACCCAGTCCTAGGACTGGCAATAGGGCCTGGTCCCCAAGGACTGGCATCACTCACTTTCTCACCCCCATGTAGGTCCCCAAGAGGCAAGTGGCCTGGCAGGTGTTACCAGGTTAGGGTGGGCGATCCAGGCCCCATCTTCCGGTCTGGCCACAGCTCCCTTGGCTGTCCATCTCCTGGGACCCTCCCTGGCCCAGGGGAGCTCCAACCTCGGCCATGAAATCTCAGTATGTAAGAGTGAGCCACTGGGCTCTGCCCGAGGGCGGCTGGGTGGTTGTGGTTGTGCTTGCATCCTGCGTAGCAATCCCTCTCCCACTGCTCCTCTGGAGCAGCTGGCCCGGGCCAGGGAACCCCACCTACTAGAAACCACGGCCACGCCCCCTCAGAGCAAGGGTATGCTTGCTGCACAGAACCTGCCAAGGGCTCATCAGTGTGCAGAGGGCATCTGAACCTCTACAAGCCGTTTCTGCTGGCAGAGAAGTTCCTGTTCTTCACCCCCTCAACAAACATTTGCTGAGCCCATCCATGTGCCAACCCGGGCTAGGTGCTGGGCTCCAGGAGGAATAGAAAGACCTATTTGTGACAGCAGGGTGCTTGGCAGTGTTCCAGGTGATGGGATACAACAGTGAGCACAGCCAAGAAGGCCACGCCCCCCACGGGACTGACTTACACGCAAGGGGAACACAGGCAAAGCATCTCTCATGTGACACGAGGTCAGGCTGTACCAGGCGCCAAAAAGAAAACGAAGGGCAGGAGACCAGAGTGCCGCAGGAGCGGCCTTGCCAAGGAAGTGTGACTGGAGCCAAGCCATGAGGCTTCCCTGGGGGAGGTGCAAAGACCCTGTGGCAGCAGAGCTCTGCAGAGCTCAAGAACATCAAAGGCTGGAGTAAACAACAGAGGAGGAGGTTGGAAGGGCGGTCAAGATGTGCTTATCTTTGGAAAGTTGCTGGAGTGCCACAACTGGTCTGGTTTTTAGAGGGATCCCTCTCTCTGCTGGACGGGTGGGAAGGGGGGGGAGGGGGGAGGGTCCACAAGCAGGCAGAGACAGCAGTGAGTCTCAGAACCCAGGCCAGACTCTGCGGCTTATACTGGGGCACAGAGGTGGCAAGTGGTGAAAGAGACACCCTAGCTCATGGATCCTAAGTTGTCAGTGATTTAAAATAAGACGCCGACTTTTAAGAGAAAAAATAAACTTCCTATGTCAAGATATATATATACACACATACACACATACACATATACATATACATATGCAAATACATATATGTATACATATACATGTACACACATATATGTATATACATGTGTGTGTGTATCTCATAAGGAACTTCTGAAAATGCTGAAGGGAAAAATGTACATCTTGGAATTAAGACAGAGTAACAAGTGCAAGAGGGTCCTGGGTTTCTGGGCTGTTTAACAGGCCTGCCACACCTACCAAGGGAAAGGTAAACTGAGGGTGCCGGCTCTAGCTGTTGAGAGGTTCGGGAAGGTGCCCACGGCTGTCTTCCCACCTGCAAGCCCCACAGGTGCCTGCTGGCTCCGCTCTGCCCTTCTGGTTGAAAGTGAAGTGAAGCAAGAGGAAAGGAATCCAAGAGTCTTGACATGGATGTCCTTCCCCACACTTTCTCCCTGAATGATGCATATCCACAGACCCAGCCGGAGACCGGAGATGGCGTCTGTCCGGAGGCCCCAGGTGAGCTGGAATGGGGTGGGCAGTGCAGCTCCTGAGCCGGCCTAGAAGAGTCTGGCAGGAAATATTTTTGGGGACTGATCCTGGCTTTTGCACTGCCCGCAGGATCCCCATCTTATCCTTACAGGACAACTCAAGAGTTCAGGTAACTTGGGTCAAAAGGGGGAAAGAGAATGGTCCGGCTCCAAAATAGCTAAAGATGAGCAGAGACCAGCTTCACAACAGGAGGCCGACGCCAACACAGGGAAGCCACATGGCGCTCCCAGCCAGAAACTCCAGGCCCTGAAACAGACGAGCACCCTGCAAGCAGGCGCGGGTCCTTCCGCTGGAGTTGCAGAGCCTTCTGCGGGGGAGAGGCATGGCTGACTGCCTGGGCCCACCCTGCACCTCGCTCTACAGGACAGTGCGCCCAGCAGACATACAGAATCACTCGCTCCACATGTCTCCCGAGCCCCCCAGGAGCCGAGGTTAAAGAGGAGAGGGAGGGACTCACACTAACATGCCCCAGGAGGTGCTAAAACAGGAGAGGTGACAGGGTGACAGGCGGCCTGGCTGGGTCAGGGGGAGCCTCTCCGAGCAGTGACATTGGAGCTGAAAACTGAAATGACAGGATTTCCAGACAAGAAGAGAATAGCAGCCTCTCCCCAAAACGCCAGCACTGCAGTTACCCATCTGAGCTCCGGCCGTCCTCTGCGGATCCTCACCCCAGCCCGGAGATTATGTTCGACTTGACTCTCCGGAGCAAAGAGTATTCAATAATAGACTGTTTCAGACTACAGATCTCCCCAAGAACTCTGATAGTGCCCTCACTCCCCTCCAGAGGCGTGCTTTCCCAACCCCGGCTCTTCAGAAGCCTTGATGCAGCAACCCCTGCTTAGACTAAGGTGCCTGGGAGACAGCTTCTCCCCAGAAGACTGGAGGCTCCATTTGTGACACCCTCAAATCTCAACCTGCTTCCTAATGCTCCGCGAGGCCTCAGTGCCAATGTCAAACCACCCTCCCCCAAACTTGGCCAACCCACAGCCACCCTGAAGACAGGCGCTGTTCCCACACAACTGGCAGGGCCCTGTCCAACACTCCCTCTAAACAGGAAAAAACAAACCAATAATTCACAAGGACCCAGGGTACGCCACCTACCCTGCCGTCTCCTGGGCTGGCTGAATGGCCTGGGGACCCTGCTTACATAAGAGTCTGGTTCAAGCAGGGACAGGGACAGGGCTGTGCCAGCCTGCCAGTCACTCGCTGCAAGCTAATGAGAGGCCCTTTATCCCTCCGAGGGCTGGGGGGGGGTTGTAGCATCTCTAACTAACCATTTGTCAATAAGAACTACCCTGAGCATTTATGTAACGAACACCATAGGGAGAGAGCCCCGCACACTTAAACCACCCCCTGGAACTTAACCTTTTAGGTAAAATCAACAGGGAAAGGGGCTTCCTTCACCCTCGGGTTACAGTGCACAGGCATCCGGGCGGCTACGAAGCCCTGCCTGCCGGCCTATTTCCTGATGTGGGACCCAAGGAAGTCTGGCCTCCCAGCCTCAGCACATGCTGTTCCCCTCCCACTCCTGCAGGTCTCACTTAAGCGCACGGCCTTGAGGGCAGAGGCTGAGATTCATTCACTCCAGTCCTCCTGGCATGTGAGGGCTAAAGAGGGAAAAAACATGTTGGAACTAGCAGAGTAATGAAGTGATAAGATTGGAAACAGGTCAGTGAAGCCCCACAGTACGCCCGGAGCAGCAGACCCTTCCAGCCACCTGTGTGGGGAGGGGTGGGTCCAGGTGCAGTGTAGGCAGCTCACACTGAAGGGGTGGGATGTCGGGGAATAGTCCCGCTGAGGGTGGGTAAACCCAGAGCAAGGGGTCAGAAGCCACAAGAAGCTGCCTTCCCAACGCCAGGACCCCTAACGAGGCCGCTCGGCCCACCACGTGAGAAAACAGACCCATCCAGGTCCCTGCAGCAGGCCCCGCCCTCACCCTTCTGCCCCCTGGGAGCCTGAGTGCGAGAAGAAGATGCATTCATTCACCCCATCATTCATTCAACAAAGCAGCACTGACCGAATGCTGAGGAGACTGCAGGAGCGAGGCAGAGCCCCAGGGCAGAAAGACCATCAAGTAACCAAATGAGAACACCACAGCCGGAACAGCCCATGACAGGATTGCGGGGGCTGGCGAGTGGGGTAGAGGGCTGCACTCCAGATAGGATGGTCCTGGAAGGCCGCTCAGCATGACACGGAAGCTGAGCTCCCAAACACAAGGGACCAGGCAAGCGAAGACGAGAGGGAAGCGCATTCCTGACCGAGGGATCAGCATGTGCTCCTAGAGCAGGGCCATGGCTGCGGGTGTCCGAAGAGCAGAAAGTGCGCAGTGCTGAGTGAGGGCCCAGGGTACGACACATACCCTGCGGTCAGTCCCCCGGGCCGACTGGACGAGGAAAGCAGGGGACAGAGGATGACAAGAAGCCGCAAAAGGTGTGAGCCGGAGTGCTAAGACCCTCCCAGTGACAGTTCCTGGGTGAGCAGGCCGGGACACAGCACCCATACCCGGGACGGCTCTCTGTCACAACGGTTAAAAAGCGGGTTCTGCGTGCACTCTGACTTCGGTAACTGAGGGCCTTCCCACAAAGCAGGAAAGGGTGGATCGTTCCAAAATGCAACTCTGACATTCTATCAAAACTGACCGCTGGCACCGGGGCTGCTTCTGCCACCTCCTGGGGATGTTATTAGCACGAAGCCATCTCCAGGGGCCCCGCTGGCTTGGTCACCGACAGTTTTCAGACGATCAAGAGACCTCATGCAGAAAGCACTTCAGGGGCCGGACTAACGCAGACCTGCCTTTACCTGCGACTGGTCCTGATCCACCTAGTGCTTTGCACAGTGAGTGGAGGCCAGGAATGTGCTGGGCACTTCACACTCCTGTGGCCCTCGGAGACAGGTGTCCGCGTCCTGACTTCACGGGCGAGAAAACGGAAACACTGAGTAGGGTGAATGTCCGAAGGCAGATCCTCCCAGTGGCCTCCATAGGCTGCCCCCTTCACCCCTTCCTCAGGGCGTGACACCTGGGCCCACACACAGCAGAGCCCGCTGTGGGTCTGGTAGAATCGGGCTCTGCCACTCCCTGTGTGACCATGGGCACGGCACTGTTTTTTCTGTGCCTCAGTCTCCCCATCTGTCACACAGGGATAAGAACAGAATCTCTTTCATGGATTAATTATAAGGGTGAAACAAGTTACTAGATAAAACGCACTTAGAGTGAGCATTACATTGGCAGTAGCTTGATGGTGACGATGATGATGCTCTGGCTGTTTCCTGTATTCAAACATTCTCGGCTGCCGCTGTCGATGTCTGCAAGAGGGTGAAGACCCAGCCTGAACCTGACCCACCAGCCGGAGGTCTCTGACCTTTCTCACCCAGCCAAGCCTGTCAGTGAAAGTGCAGAGATTCCCAACCAGACAACCGTGTCACAGCAGGTACAAGTCCCTTCCGAGCACGTTCCCCACTCAGCTGTCAACCCTCCAGCTCCTCTCCTCAGCAACCAATTATTCAAGGGGCTCTGCTAAGCACAGGCTCACTCCCAGTCCCAGCCAATGCGACTCAGTTACCGACCTCTGCCCACCCTGCCTCCTCCAACCCCACTCTGCCTCCTCCAACTCAGCACCAAGGCCTCTGAAGGCAAGTAGATCCACAGAACTCGCTAAATGTTAGCGGCTGTCCTGTGCTTTGCCTGGCCCTGAGCTGAGTGCCTTCCGCGCATCTGCTCATCCAATGTTCACCCCTTGAAGCCATAACCCAGGGAGGTTAGGGATCATGATGCCCAGCAGGGCAATGGGTCAGTGTGCAACAGGGAGCTCCGAAGGGGGAGGGGCCGGCAGGGCACCCCCCTGACCCCCACTGCACGAATGAGAAAACTGGCTTGTGAGGTTGCAGAACCTGTCCATGGGCTTCAGCTTTGTATGGGGCAGTTAAGGATCTGAATCCAACACAGATCCAAAGCCTGCAGGCTTTGCTGTCTTCCCAGGACACTGCGAAACCCTGGCAAAGGCCCTCCGCTCTGGGCCTCAGATCCCTCACCTGTAGCGTACAGAAGACAAACCCGAGAATTCTAGAGCTCATTCAGGCTCGGGGTTCTCAGATTCGGGCCCTCAGGAAGGGAGTGCCTGAAGTGCAGAGCTATCAAGGGACAGAAGAGGGGACCCACCAGGAGAATCTGAAACAGTGAATCACTACCTGCTCAGCGCAAGAAACCTGCAGGGTGTCAAAGCCTAAGACCCGCTCACAGGCTCTTAGCTTGAGGCAAGCCAACCCAAGAAAGGCCTGTAAAGCTCACCAAGCTTTCACGGCTGCAGAACTCTACAGCAGTCCACACTGGCCCACGGCGCCTCTCCCACCCTTCAGCCATGGATGTGTCCTCAGAAACGTGCACAGCCATCAGCGGCCTGGGGCAGCATCAGCAGAGGATCAACCGCAGGGACAGAAACAGGAGACAGGCACACTGCTTCCTAGGCCTACGATCTTGAGCAACTTCATTACTTCTCTGAGCCTGTAAGGTAGAAATGATACCCTTGCCCACCTGATCAGACGCTCACAGGACTCACTAAACAATGGCGGTCGTCAGCAGCACTGTCATCACATTCAATCAACGAGGAATCAGACAGACCTAGGACAGGATCCTGCCTCCATCATGAAGTGACTGTGGGCAAGTTGCTAATATACAAAATGGGGGACAAAGGGTACCCATCTCTCAGGGGTTTTGGCAGGGCACCGTAAATGTCAAATGTCCCTGCTTCTATCATTATCTAGCCACAAAAAGATAGCTCAGATGAGGGGGTCACAACTAGGGTCCACCCTGTCTGCAAATGCAAAATCAACCCCAAAAGCATTTTCTGACGACCTGTTCGATGCAGCGCAGAAGGGTGCGAGAGCCCGGCCGCTGTGCTCAGTGGGGAGTGTCCACGCATGAACCAAGAGGTCCCCAGTTCGATTCCTGGTCAGGGCCCATGCCCGGGTTAAGGGTTCAATGCCCAGTAGGGAGTGTACAGGAGGCGGCTGATCGGTGACTCTCTCTCATCTACGTTTCTATCTCTCTACCCTCTCTCTTCTTCTCTCTAAAATCAATTTTTAAAAAAGTATATATTAAATAAAAAAAGTGTGAGAGTAAAGAGATCAAGCAGTCCCCATCTTAGCATATATCACCTTCCTGCAAACAGGCACCAAATTTAACCTGCAAGGATCAGAGAACCAATGTGAAAGCAGGGTTCAATGGCCAAAAACCCCCTCCTTGTTCCTCCCCTTCTATTTCAAAAGGACGCAAGAATTCAGAAGAAAAAATTACAGGAAAACACCTAGAATCCCACCTCTGAAGTAAAATTTTCATTTTACTCTAGTTAGATCAGATTCCCTTTTTCTTTTTTTAATAAAACAGACATAGCTAAAGCCTCCCCATAACTTTTCTCCCCCATCTTTTCCTCCCAAAGCAACGGTTCTTCTAGCTACTGTGTAATTCCCACACACTGCTCACCTTGTCCTACAATTTATCCTTCGGTGAGGATATACCCATAAACAACAGTACAGTAAGCCTCACTAAGAACTTTTTTTTTTTTCAATTTACAGAATCTTTTGCAACTTGCTTTACTCCACTCAACAGGATATTCAGAGATTCATTTAATGGCTAGGCAAATCAAACTGATTTCTTTTCATATAATGGAATTGTGCCAAACATTTAAAAAGAGTGACCCAGATCTGCATGTAGCAACGCCCCTTTTATGTATATCCCTTGCTAATATATTTCCAGCAACTTAATAATGTTCTTTAAAACTTTGCTTCGCTCCAAGGAGCAGCCGGAGACAGGCTCACGGGGTGAGGGAAGCTGCCTGTGGTCTCGCCATTCTTCAGAGTGGCAGAGCCGGGCCTCAGCCCGGGCCTGGTCGGAGCCCACACACCTACGACACCATTAAACACGACGTGCACTTTCTCCTTAATTTTCACCTTCCTACTCAGTTCTCTGGCTCTAAACTGTCCCGTGACTAGTACTCTAGTTACAGACCTTTCACATACTTATACCTTTCGAGGCAGCTGAAGCAAGAATTTGCCTGAGGCAAGGCACAATATTAGCTTACAATTATCTGCAAAATGGGCACTAACAGAGTTACCCTTTGAGAGGTGAGGTGATGGGAGATCCTAAATGAGGGCAGTGGGGACCCCCGAGAGGATGAGGCGTCCTCACCTCAGGGGTACCCAGCTGCAGGAAATGAGCCTGGACTTGGGCTCAGGGAGGCTGAAGGTACTGATTCTCTTCATTTACAAGATGCAATAAGCTGCTTTTCCAGTTGCTACTGGGATCATTGCTTTGACCTCTGATCAGCAATGGCAAAAATTGCAATTAAAAAAAAAACAACAACAAAAAAAAAACCTGTAGCTTGAGATAAGTAGTTCTCTTATCTTAACTTGCTCTGAACCCAAGACAATCCCAAGGCCAGCTCTGAACTTCCAAAAGCCAGCTTCAGCCAAGGCCAGAGGGAGACCTGCTCTACAGACTTATCTCAGGCCACCGAAAGGGATACGTTTTCATTTCAGATCACAGAGGGGAAACAGGCAGTGACAGCAAACCACAACAAACCTTGCCTTTAGCTGAAATTCTAACTGCCACAACATCGGAGGTCGATCCTGGCTGGCTTGCTGCTGACACTGCGTGGGTCCTGCCCCTTTCTGCATCATACTTCAGTCTCTCATGAGCTGCACTTGTACACTGCACCTTACCATCTGGGAGAAACCTCCGGGGCCACAAAGGCCTTCTGAGGGAGGCCAATCTCCCGGTGGGCAGGGGGTCACTTGTCCCAAACAGAAATATATTCTTTGATATGGACAGCAATGGAAACCTTTTCTCAATCTTTGCTAAATATGAGTGAAAGCATCCTTGCTACTTTTATTGATCTGGAAAAACACACACCCCTGGAGTTAAACTTATCTGCTTGCTGTGCAAACCCGGCAGGGAGGTGACTGCTCCTCCCATACAGAAACTCTGTAGCTATCACCTACCTCAGTGAATACTTGGCAAAGGTTAGCAGAGAATGATAACAGAGAACACAGCAAAATAACTTTTTTTTTTTCATTTTGTTTATTTTTTTTTTATTTTGAACAGTGGGTTTGACGCTCCCCCTCCCTTTTGGGAAGGAAAAGGTTTGAGGAAGGTAAAACATATTCTCCAGTCCAACCCTGGGTTCCAGTCTGTGCCCAACCCACGGGTTCTCAGAGGCCTACTTGATCTGACCAGTGAAATTAAGAGTTTACTTTGAGTGGTAAACACATAATGCAATATACAGATGCTGTATTATAGGACTGTACACTTGCAACCTATATAATTTTATTAACCAATGTCACCCCCAATAAATGTAATGGGGGGGGGGATTAAAGTTCCATTTTAAAATGCCACACAGACCTTCCATCCTACATCTTTCAAACTGAATGTGGCTTTTTCTCCAGGGTTACACAGAGGGTTTGAAAGGTAAAATTATATTAGGAGAACTTTATTTTATGATCACAAAGTTAAATGGGGCATGAGAGATTACTGAACCCTACCTCCTAATTCTTAGTACCATGCCAAAAATGACTGAGGACTTATGGGGTAAAAGTTTCAAAAGATTCTGGGTGAATGTACCATAATAATAACAATAATAAAGGGGGCAGGCAGAGGTAGTGGTATTCAACTTATGAATAAAAACAATTAATCCTCCCTTCCATTTACATGAAGTACCTAACCACAGTGCAAGTCACAGAGGTGGAAGTACAATGGCCGTTGCTAGGGGCTGGGAGGGGTGGAGGGGGGTGGTGGCGGGAATAGGAAGTTAGTATTTTATGGGCACAGAATTTCAGTTTTGCAAGATGAAAAGAAAAGAGTTCTGGAAATGGATGCTGGTGATGGTTGCATAACAATGTGAACATACTTAATGCCACTGACCTGTACACTTAAAAAGAATAAAGATGGCCCTGACTGGTTTGGCTCAGTGGATAAAGCATCGGCCTGCGGACTGAAGGGTCCCAGGTTCCATTCCAGTCAAGGGCATGTACCTTGGTTGCAGGCACATCCCCAGTGGGGACTGTGCAGGAGGCAGCTGATCGATGTTTCTCTCTCATCGATGTTTCTAACTATCCCTCTCCCTTCCTCTCTGTAAAAAATCAATAAAATATATTTAAATAAAATAAAAATAAAAAGAATAAAGATGATAAATTTCATACGTATTTTACCAAAAAAAAAATTTAATTAGGGGGTGGGGGGAGGAATCTCTCAACCTGCTAATTTTTATTTGGGGACCAGCATGGCATAGTGGCTAATAACTAGGAACTCTGGAGTTTTTTTTTCTTGTTTATTTTTTTTTAATATGTGCTTCTTTATTGATTTCAGAGAGGAAGGGAGGATAGAAACATCAATAATGAGAGAGAATCGTTGTTCGGCTGCCTCCTGCACAGTCCCCACTGGGGATCCAGGCATGTGCCCTTAGCCGGAATCGAACCTGGGACCCTCCAGTCCGCAGGCTGGCGCTCTATCCACTGAGCCAAGCCGGCTAGGCAAGGAACTCTGGAGTTCTGAGTTTCTCTCTGTGTTCTGCATTTACTAGCTGGGAAATTTGGAGCAAGTCACGTGACATCTCTGAGACTGTTTTTCGTTTTACAAAAATGGAAATAATAACAATAAAAGTCTCCTATCTCATAGGCTATGAGGATAAGAGAAGGTAACTGAATTTTATTAGCACAAGAGTGAGCACTTGCTAAAATGAGTTACTAAAAAGTCAGCAATAATTAAGTGATAAAATTACTAATATTATCAGAGAGATCTCTAAGAGCCTGAAAAAACTTCGTTTTATGGGAAAAAGAAGCCCAGCTTAGGAGTCAGAAGACGGGCTTCGAGAGTGGGTGTGGGCGTGAGACTTCTGTGACACACAGGGGTGACAAAGATGATCTCTTAGATTACTGGGAAGCCCGATCAGCTTTGCTGCTTGGCGGGAGCCAGCCCTGGCAGCACCTTCCAGCACCTTCCTCGCCTCCTAAGCTTCTCGGGAACGTCCCGGGCGAAGGAAGGGGTCCAAAGGTCGTGCCAGCGAGGGCTGATAGCAAAGCCCCTTCCTAAGCCCGAGGTGGCGACATGGTGCAAGGTTGTGCAAGACACCTACGCATTGGGAGCAAGGGTCCCGCACCCTCGTTCCTCCGCTGCCAAAGCCTGCAACTCTGCCCGCTGGGAGAGCTGCAGGAAACTGCAAACTCCTCGGGTGCAGCAGAGACCCCCAAGAAAAGGCATCCCCAAAACAGCCTGGGTTGCAGAATTATAAATACCTCCTCTGCACATGCGCACTGAAATTTGCGAGCGTCCCGGGGCACAACCGCGCCCACTGCGCCTGCGCCATCCAGCAGTCCTTCGCGCACAGGACAGGAAAGGGGGATCTCGTGGTCCCACGAAAAGAGAGTGGGTTTGCAGTGGCCGTGTCCTCATTTCTTACCTCGTAATGCTTCATGATTCCCTCACAGGGCGGCTACTGCTCCTGCTGCTCCTGCTGCTGCTGCCGCCTCCCAGCACGCAACGCAGCACAGGCCCCTCACGCGCTCACCACTGCTGCGCGAGACTAACTACGGCTCCGCGTCCGCCCCGCCCCTCCCTGCAGCGCGTGCCCTTCCAACCAATCAGCGTGCAGGGCGCCCACCTTCGTCCCTTCCCCACGGGGCTGGTCTGAGCGTAGACTAGCGGCTCTCACCATAATGCTAGCCAATCAGCTTACGGAATCCATCGAGGGGGCGGAACACGGGCACGAAGTGGGCGAGAAAGAAGGGGCGTGGCCCTCCACCAATCAAAATGGGTCTCCAGGCCGCGCGCCCCTTTCCCCGCCTCCTGATGGTGTCGCTGTGGAAACGAAAGGAAGCGACGGTTAATACAAGGCGGGGGCGGGAGCAAGAAGTTGAGTGACAGGGAGGGCAGCGTCCAGCAGGCGGGCGGCGAAGCTAGGTGAATTCCGAGGTGGCGGCCCCTGGGGTACCGGGAGCAACGGAAGAGGGCTAGGGGCTGGGACGTGGGCTGAAGCGCTTGTATGGAGTGGCTTCTCTGGCGAGGAGACCCCTATCTGTCATGAATGGGAGGGAAGGAAAGGGGAAATGGGTGGGGGAAAGCACCCTGAGGCCCTCCCAATCTGTAACCAGGGGGGTCTTCACTGCCCTTTTTAATGCAAACCCCCGTCCCCCTGTGGCAGGGGACCCACATTTGTTTCCGCCTGCGCTGTCCGGTATGGTCAGCACATGAAGCTGGTGAGCCCTTGAAATACGGCTGGTCATGTGTTGTATAAATGTCAGACGCATCAATTTCAATGACAGTGTGAAAAGGAAATTTTTTAAAATCTCATAATAACCTTTTATGTGTATTACACCTTGAAATGATAATATTTTGGATATATTGGAATAAGACATATTTCTAAAATTAATTTTCCCTGTTTCATTTTACTTGTTTTTTTAACAAAGTATTTTTTGGGGGTGATATATTTTTATTAATTTCCAAGAGGAAAGTAGAAGGAGAGAGAAATAGAAACATCAACCATAGGAGAAAATCATTGATTGGCTGCTTCCTATACACACACACACACACACACACACACACACACACACTGGGGATAGAGTCGGCACCCCCAAGATGTGCCCTGACCCAGAATTCAACCATGACCTCCTGGTTCATAGATCCACGCTCAACCACTGAGCCACTCATCTTACTTTTTAAAAAAAATATATTTACAGAGAGGAAGGGAGAGGGATAGTGAGAAACATCGATCAGCTGCCTCCTGCACACCTCCCACTGGGGATGTGTCCACAACCAAGGTACATGCCCTTGACCGGAATCGAACCTGGGACCTTTCAGTCCGCAGGCCAATACTCTATCCACTGAGCCAAACCAGTTAGGGCTCATTTTACTTTCTTAACGTACCTATTGGAACATTGAAAATCACAGACACAGCTCCCATTTATGGCTGGCAGTTGTGCCTCGTGCACGCACACACACGCACACTCATGCACACAAGATTTCTGGACAGGCTGAGTGGGCAGCACCTGGTACACTCCCTCACCTTCTCTTCTTTCTCCCAGTTCCAGGCCTGCCCTGAGCCACCATCAACTTGCATCACTGGAAACCCAGAGATCTGATATCAGGGACATGGTGAGAAGTCCTCAAAGGTAGACCTCTGAGTCACAGGGTGGGGCATGGGTGAGTCACTGCTGAGCCCTTAATCATCCAGGTTTGGTTCTAAACATACGGAAGCTACAACTTTCAGGGACTTGTAAGTAACAGCAAAGGCTGTGGTCTTCAGAAACCATCTTTTTCACTCGGCCTATCTGGACAAAACAGATGAAAACACAAAAGGTGTTTCATAACCGCACTTTCAAAATCATTGATCTTATTCTGTTGGTAGTTGTGGGGGCTCACAGTATCTTGAAACCTTTGCATCCCAACCAGCCTCCTTTGCTGCCCTCATTGAGGGGAACAATGGGAGGACTCATTCTGAGACCACATCTTAAAATCCTTCCAAGTTGAATTACTTGAGATGTCTAATTGTGAGGTAGAGTTGAAACCCTAAAATCTAGCCATGTTTTGCTACTTCGTGAGTTCTATTGAATTCTAGCTTCTCCAGTGTAGTCTGAGTAGGTGCCTCTTCCATATCCCTGGGTTCCAGCCAGGTAAGGCTTGTGGTGTCCTGACCAAATAGATGGCATTCTTGGGGGAATTCTGTACACATTCCTAGGGAACTGGAACATTCTAGAGTTCCCCTTTGGAGATTGCTTTCCTGAGCCCCGCACTCACTCAACAGGAACCAACTCGTTTTGTGAACCTACTATGCTCTGTGCCATGTGGGGCATACAAGTAATTTCCACCCTGCTCACCCACAAGGAGTTCATAGAAAGGCAGGAGCGAGCCTCCAGCGGAGAAAAATGCCTCTTTATTTTTGACAAGTATGGCAGGAGTAAGGACCTCGTGGCTTCATCTGGCTTCCAGGAACCAGGCTGGCAGCAAAATGCAAATCCACCCATGGAATGAAAACTGGCCACTTTGTACAGCCAGGCATGACACTGTACTGTGGCTCTGGCTGTGCCTGTCATTAGGGACAGCTAAATCACGCTTGTGTTATTAGCCTCAGTGGGTAATAACAGTGACAAGTAGACACATTTGGTGTTTGCTGAGCTGACTATACCAAGCCCCTGGGAGCAATTTCCAAAGAGGAAATTCCAGACAGATCTTGCATTTCGCAGCACTGAAAGGTAAACGGGGCCTCCTGGGATCTTGGACGTGGGGGGACCCACAATAATTTGAACACCAACGATCTGGTATGTTCAGTTGTATCTAGCTCACAGGTTCTGTTCGCATCCCACCCATGAGTTAGGTAGGATCTTGATTGCCCAGAACCTGGTTTGGCTGGTTTGGGAGTGCATGATAGAGCTGGTTCCGAGAATGTGAGGGAAGGTGAAGCGGAGAACAGACAAGCTAGGGCTGGTTAGCAACTTTCTGCTGTGTCAGAAGCTCCAGAGAGAGGTTTCCCAAGCCCTGCCCTGATTTGCATTTTTTATTGTGAAGCCCATGGGATGTTTGTTTTTTCCTTTTTTTTTAAATTGGGGTATAATATACATACAGTAAAGTTCACCTTTTCAGTTAATAGTTCTGAATAAAGTGGTATAACCACCACCACAATCAAGATATAGAACATTTTCAGCATCCCCAAAATCTCTCCTGTACCCCTTTGTAGTAGATCCCAGCCGCCACCAACCACTTTCTGCCCCGATACTTTTGCCTTTTCCAGAAGGTGCTACTAAATGGCATTACACAGTAGACAGCCTTTTGAGCCTGTCTTCTTTCGCTAACCATGTATTTAAAGTGCATCTGCATTACTTCCTGTATCCGTAGCTTGTTTCTTTTTTATGGCTGAATAATATTCCATCGTGTTGCTGGGTCAGTTTGTTTACCCATTCACCCACTGAAGGACATTTAGGTTTTAATGGCTGTCAGTAATTATGAGTAAAACCTTGATAATTATTGGTTCATGGGTTTCATGTGAACATAGGTGTTTATTTCACACAGGTGTTCTACCAAGGGTGGGATTGCTGGCTCATATTGCAGTTGTGCTTTTGAAGGCCTTTTTGATGAAGAGAATTGAAGAGTGGTGATGCACTTTTTTATATAATTAAGGCTCTATCATCATCTGAAGCATATCTTACACAAGCTGAGTGCTTATCAGAAAGCACTCGGTGTGCTAAACACGATACACTTCGGCATCTGATTCCCTGGGTGACCTCAGGCAAGTCACATGACCTCTTGGAGCCACGACTGTAAAAAGAAGGTTAACACTAGGCCAACTTCCTAGGATTATTGCGAGGATTAAATGAGTTGATACACACTGACCACTTGAAACTGGCTTGGCACATAGTTAACTGTTATTATAATGTTCATTTCCTGGCTCCTCTTAATTCCTTCCACATAGTAACCTTGGGTCGTAAGAGCTACTCTTATCCTCATTTTATAGAGGACACACCTAACACTCCAAGAGATCAAGTTCTTATGTAAGATGGCACAGGTAGTAAATTGTGGGTCTGGGATCTTAGCTGAGGCTAACTCCAGACTCAATGCTTAGTTCTGTATCAGTCCGGTGTCTATCAAAAGAACCAGAACCAGAACCAGTAGGCTATATGTGTTTGTCGGTGTGTGAATGTATTAAGAGATGTGCTTTAAGGCACTGGCTTACACGATTATGAGGACTGGCGAGGCAAATCTGAAATCGGTAGGGTACACCAGCAGGCTGGAAACTCTTGGCTAGAAGCTGATACTTCTTCCCCAGGGAGACTTCAGTATTTTCATTTATAGTTAATTTTTGTTTTGTTTTTTATTCCTTTTCAATTGCAACTGATTGAGTGAGGCCCACCCACATTAGCCAGAGTCATCCCCTGCACTTAAAGTCAGCTGGTTGGTGATATTAACCACATCTACAAAATACCTTCATAGCATTTTGATTAGTGTTTAATTGAACAACTGGGTAGGAACTTCAGAGGCTGTCACATTTGTAACTCTAAACTAAATTTATCCTATAAAACAAATACTAGCTTATAAGTATGAGCAAGTCCCAAAACACTGGGGTTTTTCCCATAATGTGACTCTTCTGCTGTCTGTGTATGTTACTTTTTAAAAATCAAACTCTTTCTCCCATGATTGGTTCGTGGACACCAGCCCATACACAGCCTCCCAGGTTGGCAGTGTGCATCCTATTCCCCTCGCCCCGTGAGTGGCCATGGAGGGCCAGCCATCATCTTTTCAGGAGTCCCAGGTTGCCTAAGGATAGCAGTCATTGAACTTCTTGTTGTGGTGTTACCAGGAAGCTGGTGGTTCAGCAGCCCCTCACTCAAGGAGAAGGTTGGTTACCCCTCTGAGAGCAGTTCCTCTGTGCCAGGCCTGTCCCAGGCACTCGACAAAGGTTGACCCATGTCAACTTCAGAGCTCCAAAAGGCAGGTGCAGGCACCATCCCCGCTGCACAGATTAGGAGGCTGAGGCCCGGAATAGCTCGCTGGGTGAGTGGCCCAAGGTCATGCAGCCAGCAAGTGCTGGGACCAGAAATGAAACCCGCTGCCAGGCCCTAGAGCCCATGTCACACCTCCCTGACCTCCCAAGCTGTATTTGCAGGATCCCGACCCCTCTTCACTGTGCCCTTCCCAGGCGATCCCTTCCGAACCCCCTTTTCCCATCAGCCCTGTCTTGGACCATAGGCACCGGCACCCAGACTCCCAGAGCCAAAAGGAATCGTGTCACCCGCAAAGAAGGAGACAGGCCCCGAGAGGTGTCTATGTTCCCCAAATCAAAAGGTAGTGGACAGAGAAAAAGAGGAGGTGCATTCAAAGGAGCCAAAAATATTTACGAAGCGTCCACTGCGACTGGGTGCCGGGCACTGACGGCCCCAGGGCCTGCCCGAGGGGGGGGCGGGGGCGCAGGCTGACACGCAGGTGACATGGATGGTGAAAACCATGATCATTTCGGATGTCAGGGGCACGTGCTCTTGGGAAAACGTAACGTGGACGGCCCGGGAGCAGCGGGGCTGGGAGGAGCTCTCGGGGAGGGCGGCTTCCCCAGGTCCCCACCTCGCTTTACGGCCTTGCCGGAGGGGACAGGGGCGGCCCCGGGCTGCGACCCGCACTCCCCTCGCCGCCGGGGAAGCGGGAGGAGGAGCCGGGAAGAGGCTTAGCAACTAGCCCAGGCTCTCCCGTCGGCACCCGACCCGGAGCGGCGGGCCGGCTTCTCGAAAGGGGCGGGGCCTCCGCAGCCCCGCCCCCAGCCCCGGGTGGGGCCCGGTCACCCAGGCAGCGGCGGGCCGTGCGGCCGGCCCGGTCGTCCGGAAAAAGGGAAACAAGGTCGCGAGGCCGGCCCGGCCCGGTGCGCGCGGCCCGGGAGGCGTTGCCGAAGGCGGAGGGAAGGCGTGCGGCCGCGAGCGGGCGGCCGTTGGCGGCGCGGCCCCGCCCCGGATGCCGCGCGTCTCGGGATGGACGATGGGGATTGGCCGCCCCGTCGCGGGGGGCGGGACGGAAGGTTCTGGAGGGGGCTGGCGGGATCTGGAAGCTTCCGCCGGACGGGTATATAGAGTCCGGGACCGGGCGGCGGAGCGGGGGGGACGCCGACAGCTGGGCGGCAGGCCGCAGGCGGGGGCCATGGGCAAGGACTATTACCAGACGCTGGGCCTGGCCCGCGGCGCGTCGGACGAGGAGATCAAGCGGGCCTACCGCCGCCAGGCGCTGCGCTACCACCCGGACAAGAACAAGGAGCCCGGCGCCGAGGAGAAGTTCAAGGAGATCGCCGAGGCCTACGACGTGCTCAGCGACCCGCGCAAGCGCGAGATCTTCGACCGCTACGGAGAGGAAGGTGCGTGCGCGCGCGGCCGGGGCGCGCCCCCGCCGTTTGACAGCCTGGGAAACCGAGGCACAGCAGCTGGGCTGCGGCATCGGGCGGGGGGGTGGATGCCGGGGCCGGCGGCGAGCAGCCCCCGCCCTCGGGCCGCGCGGGCCGCCGCCCTCGGATTGGCAGCCGCCGGAAGGGAGGAGGAACGCTGGCCGCGTCGCTCGCCCAGAAGCTTCTAACACATCTGGGGCCGCCCCTCCCCAGGCGCCTCCGCCCGCGGCCCCGGGTGCGGGTGCGGACGTGCAGGGGAACGGAGGTTTCTTCGGCCGGTGGCGCTGCGGGGCCCCGGGCCCCGGCTGACCAGGGGCTGGTAGGGGCCGTGCTGCCCGGGGCTGCGGGACCTGAGTGCCGTGCGCGCCTGCAGAGGGGCCCGCCTCCCTCCCGGGCCCAGGCAAGTGCTTGCCCAGCCCAGAGCCAGGCATAGCGATGGCAGCCTGCGCCACTGCGGCCGGCGACGGGTGGAGGACGGGGGCCCGCCTCTGCCCAGCCTCCCTGGGTAGCTCTGCGCGGGGAGGAGAAAGCAGCTTTCTTGTTTGTCCAGTTGCTCGTGGTTGACTCAGACTGGCCTCTGGATTTGGGGTGAAGAAACTAACTGGCGTTTAGTATGGTGGCAGTTAGTGCCAGGGTGTGAGAATTTGAAAACCTCCGAGTATTGTTTTACCAACGTTTTTCATCCTCCCCACACATGGCTCCAGCCCTAAAGTACTTGAGAGTAAGCACTTCCTGAAAGCTGACTCTGGGTCAGGTGTTTATCATCTGATTTTTTCCCTTTTTTTTAATTGATTTTATAGAGAAGGAAGAGGGAGAGAGAGAGAGAGAAACATCAGTGATGAGAGAGAATCATTGATCGGCTGCCTCCTGCACGCCCCCCACTGGGACCAAGCGTACAACCCGGGCCTGTGCCCTGACCGGAATTGAACCACGACCTCCTTGTTCATAGGTCCATGCTCAACCACTGAGCCAAGTCCCCTGCGCATGTATCTGACCTCTCAGTGAAGTCTTTTAAGTCCTTACGTCATTTTGGGAGGGTGGGTCAGCGAAGAAGTGACAGGAACTGGGTAGCCCGTAGGGAGGCCCATTTCAGAGCCTGAGCTGCCTTGCCCCTGTCATGCCACACTGAAGGACCTTGATGGAGGTAAAGGCTCAGGTTCTTGCCCTGGCTGGTGTGCTCATTGGTTAGAGCACAGAAGGGTTGCAGGTTCATTCCCCCTCCCTGGTTGGTGAGGTTATGAGTCAACCAATCCATGTGTCTCTGTCACTTGATTTCTCTCTTCTCCCCTCTCCCCTCCCTCCCTTTCTCTCTCTCTAAGAAAGGAGGAAAAAAATCAGTGGGAAAATATCCTAGTGTGAGGATGAACAACAACAAAAATTTTGAGGTTCCCTTGTTCTTCCCTGACAGGCTAAATAAAATTCCTCTCCTGGTGAATCCCACGGCTTCTCCCCTTAAGGAAAGCCCCTGGCCAGCCATCTGACGTCTTTTCATTCTGCCTTTCAGGCTTGAAGGGCAGTGGCCCCAGTGGTGGCAGCGGCGGTGGTGCTAATGGTACCTCCTTTAGCTACACATTCCATGGAGACCCTCATGCCATGTTTGCTGAGTTCTTCGGTGGCCGAAATCCCTTTGACACCTTTTTTGGACAGCGGAACGGGGAAGAAGGCATGGACATTGATGACCCGTTCTCGGGCTTCCCCATGGGCATGGGGGGCTTCACCAACATGAACTTTGTCCGTTCCCGCCCTGCCCAAGAGCCCACCCGAAAGAAGCAGGACCCCCCTGTCACCCATGACCTTCGGGTCTCCCTTGAAGAGATCTACAGCGGCTGTACCAAGAAGATGAAGATCTCCCATAAAAGGCTGAACCCCGACGGGAAGAGCATTCGCAACGAAGACAAAATCTTGACCATTGAAGTGAAACGGGGGTGGAAAGAAGGGACCAAAATCACCTTCCCCAAGGAGGGAGACCAGACCTCTAACAACATTCCAGCTGACATCGTCTTTGTTTTAAAGGACAAGCCACACAATATCTTTAAGAGAGATGGCTCTGATGTCATTTACCCAGCCAGGATCACCCTCCGCGAGGTAAGGCACTAGGCAGAGGGGTGTCTAGAGAGAGGGCTGCTTTTTGACAGATACTCGTCGTTGTTTGACAGATAGTTCTGAGCTCTTGGTGTCTGCTAGATTTGGGAAAGGTGGGGGGGAGGGGGCAGCAGGTACACAGCTTATCAAAACCCCATTTTTCTGGAGCTTTGATGCTGCTGCTCTGAGTAGACCTGAGAGCAGAGTCTTAGTCGCAGAGGCCTGATGGCTCTGAACCTCCCCTAAACAGCCTCTAGGCTGGAGTGGAACTTCCTAAGTTACACCCTTTATCTAATGCTGTCGCTTCTCTTTTCTCAGGCTCTGTGTGGCTGTACTGTGAATGTCCCCACTCTGGACGGCAGGACCATACCCGTTGTGTTCAAAGATGTCATCAGGCCTGGCATGCGGCGAAAAGTTCCTGGAGAAGGCCTCCCTCTCCCCAAAACACCCGAGAAACGCGGGGACCTCATTATTGAGTTTGAAGTGATCTTCCCCGAAAGGATTCCCCAGACATCAAGAACCATACTTGAGCAGGTTCTTCCAAAATAGCCACCTGTGTTCCCCAAGGACTGACCAGGGACCTTTCCAGAGCTCAAGGATTTCTGGACCGTTCCACCAGTTGTGGACCCATGAGAGGGCGGGAGGGCCCAGGGAGGGCTTTCGTACTGCTGAATGTTTTCCAGAGAATATATTACAATCTTTCAAAGTCGTGCACTAGACTTCAGTGGTTTTTCGAGCCGATAGGGCAGTAGGTGGTGGTGACAGCAGGAGAAGGCGTTCCAGTTTGCCCCACTGGGTTCTGCAGCCCTCCTGGGATGGGCCCTCCTGGGATGGGCCCTCCTGGGATGGGCCTGCCCAGGGCTGAGAGGCAGCCCTGCAGCTGGACTTGAGCCCTCTGTCGTCCCTTTGCTTGCGGCCATTAGGTGATGGCAGCCTGCCGTCCTGGTCACCACACCTGTATGCTCTTCAGTTTGTTGTGTGACCAATTTGTGTCTCGTTTTGTATTTGTTCCCCATGTCTTGCTCTTCCTCTGAAGAATCCCACCTTTTGCCATCTCAAATTGAGAACCTAGACTATTTTTGCAGAAAGGCCTGGCCTGCACCCACAAGCAATACCTCTCATTCCAGCAGGACCAAGGGAGCCAGCCTCCGAGCGACCTGCACAGCCACCTGTCCCTCGAGAGTCGGGAGCCCTTGTCAACCTCAGGCTCCGAGGCCAAGTGCGCTCAGTGAAGGGTCTTCCTTTAAGGCAATCTTGGGCACACTGGGCCTTCCCAGTGGCCCCGGACATGTTTTGTTTAATGGACTCTGGACTCTTTCAAAAGGACCTGATCCTTTTGAATTTTGCACAGCCCTAGATATAATCCCTTTTGATAAAAGGGTCTTTGCTCCTGATTATAGGAGCACTGTGGGACGTCTGTAAATATGTTTTTATAATTCCATGTAAAGTTGGTGTACTTTCAAATGAAACCAGTCAACGGCAGCTGCTGCTCTCTGTACAGGCCCATAATGGGAAGGAGTGGGTGGGGGTGGGGTGGGGGGTAGGAGGGGAGTGAGTGTCTGTTCCCATAGGCCAGTCTGGTGCTCAGACCTTTAGACTCATTGTAAGTTGCCACTGCCAGTACAAGACCAAAGTGTGTGACTTGTCAATGTGCAACGTTAAAGACAGCATTAAAGTCTGATGCTAAACCTCGGGGGAGCAGTCCTGCGACTCTGTTTGAGGGCTCTGCTGACTGGGGCGGGGCCTGAACAGGAGGGAGGAGTTGCGGGAGAGGCAGGAGTCCTCTGCGAAAGAGATAACTGTTCCCTCCTGGGCTCCATATCGGGTGGGGAGTGTCAACCCACCCAGACTTTGCATCTAGACATCCAAGACCCCGCTGGATTCAGAGGGGTTGTTTTGTGAAGGTTGGGGCCAAAGTTCAGCATTTCTCCTTTCTGTCTTTTTGGGCCCAGGGGGGCAGTGCGTGTTCTGTCCTCTTAATCCTCTTGCGCTCCTTTCTTGCTGGGGCAGGCCCTGGCCAAGCCTGACTAGGACTCCGGGCCCGTGCTGGCTGCCTGCCTTAGAGAAGACGGCTTCCTGCTCTCCCTTACTTTGCACACCACTGAGGCTGCTTTTACTCTAACTTTTTTTTTTTAAGGGACTGGTTTTACTATAAGGTAAGTAATTACACAGGTTGGACACACTGTATTGCTACTTAGCTAAAAAAGTCTGTAAAAATAACGCCATATTAAAGTCAACCTAGGAGTGGCTTTCCCTTCCCACTACAGCAATGCAACCACCGAGAACAGTCTGGGAGCAGCACTGTCCAAGAGCACTTTGTGATGAACGAATGTCCCGTGTTTAAATGGAAATGAAATTCAGTAAAATTAAAAATTCAATTTCTCAGTCTCTCCAGCCACATGCCAAGCCCTCAGCAGCCACACGTTGTTAGTGGCAACTATTGGAAAGCACAGAACTAGAACTGAGAGCTTTTCACCCAAATCGAGGACAGGTCTCTCCTTAGAAGAGCAGCTGCTTTGAGCCATCCTCGTTGGGAAGTGACCCCAGATAGTAGAACCAAAAAGGACCTCATCCGAGACGGTTACTGAACTGCCTCAGGCACCAAGAAGACATTTAATGCAGAGCTGAACTTGGCTGCAGACAGGGTCACCATCCCCAGCGCGGCCAACCCCCTGCCCCAGTCTCCCTTACGTAGCAGGTCCCTGTGAACTTAATATCCGGAAGTGCACAAAGCCTGACTGTGCACACAGTAATGGGAACTTCCAGAAACAACCTCCCGAGGGTGTGGGTGCAGCAGTGATTCTTCAGAGCAGTGATCATGGTGAAAAGACTCAAGTGGAAAGAAAACCTGCTTTTCAGGTGCGCACTATTTCGCTCAGGCTGGACCTGGGTGTGTGTGACCAGAGATGTTTGGTGGGTCCATTAGCAGACCACTTCCTGGGCTGCCCTTCAGGGATTCATTTTCCTGTTCCCATGCTGCCTCAGCGCGTTTTGAAGTTCCTGGCCTGTTCAAGACATGCAGCGCTTCCCCTCGGACCCACCTCATCTTAGCCCATTGTACCAGTAGTGTCACATTTCTGCGTGATTTGAACAGTACAAAACTCAAAATGTGTATCAACCTGAGGTGAGAAGTCAAGTCTCCTCCCCGCTCTGCGCCTGCAGCTCCCTTTCCACTTAGTGCCAGGACGGACAAGACAATGGCATCAGAGATTTTTAAAAACATTTTTTTGTGTGCATCCCCAGAGTGTGTTTGTATAACTGTGATTTCTAAATTTGGGGTTCAGTTGTTGGCTGTGTAATTGAAATACCAAACTTGCAAGAGCACAGAGTGAGAATCTCTCACCCTGCTATCTGAGTCCACCCCAGCGAATATTCCCAGTGAGTGTATGCCTTCCCAGACATGCTGTGTAAGTGCATTGTTCTGTTCTACACAAAGGATGCATACCGTACACTCTGAATTCCCCCCCCCTTACATAGTGTATGGTGGAAGTGAAGAGTTTCCTCATTCCTTTATTCTGCCAAGCCTACCTACATGGCAGTGAAGATACAGGTCCCTTCCTCTCCCCTAGCCATTGTTCCTGCTTCCAAGTTTCAGTCCCAGCTCAGCCGCTTTCTACGGTGTGACCTTGGGCAAGTGACAACCTCTCTGTGCCTCAGTTTCTTCAATCTGTGGTTTCACTTTCCACAGTTTTCAGATAACATCAGTCAACCGCAGTCCAAAATATAAAAGGGAAAATTCCAGAAATAATGCGTAACTTTTAAATCGCATGTCATTCTGAGTAGTTCAAGGAAGTCTTGTGCCAACCTGCTCCATCCAGCCCAGAGCTGAATCATCCCTTTGTCCAGCACATCCACACTATATATGCTCCTCCCCTCCCCAGCCATTAGTCACTTAGTAGCCATCTTGATTATCAGATCAACTGTCATGGTACCTCAGGGCTTGTGTTCAAAGAGCAATATTTTACTTAGTAATGGCCCCAAAGCACAAGGGTAGCAATGCTGGCAATTTGGATATGCCGAAGAGGACCCATGAAGTGCTTCCTTTAAGCGAAAAGTTTTCAATAACAGAGACCACATTAACATAACTCTTTGCAGTATACTGTTACAATTGTTCATTTTATTATTAATCTCTGGCTGTGCCTAATTTATAAATTAAACTTTACCATAGGGAAAAAAAAAGTACATATGGGGTTTAGTACTATCTGTGGTTTCAGGCATCCACCGGGGTCTTGGACAATATTTCCCACGGATGAGGGGTCCTGGGACTACTGCAGTACCTCTTCTAGGGCTATAAAGTGGTTCTAGGTACAGAGACACCCCAGGGCCTGGCATAGAAGCAGCACTGGGCATCAGCTGTTAGCATAACTGCATCCTTACGTGAAGCTCTCTTAGCCCACAGCCTGGGGTGTGTCCCAGGTCTTTTAGGTCAAGTGCTCTTAGCTGAGCTTTTTTAAAAAAACATTTTAGTAAGTTTGGCTCAGTGGATAAAGCGTTGGTCTGCAGATCAAAGGGTCCCAGGCTCAATTCCGGTCAAGGGCACGTACCTCAGTTGCAAGCTCCTCTCTGGCCCAGGCCCTGGTCAGGGCGCATGCAGGAGGCCACCAATCGATGTGTTTCTCTCGCATCAATGTTTCTGTCTTTCCCTCTCTTCCAACTCTAAAAATATCCTCTGGTGAAGATTAAAAATAGATAATTAAAAAATTGTGTTTTTTTAATATATTTTTATTTCAGAGAGGAAGGGAGAAGGAGAGAGAGAGAAACATCAATGATAAGAGAGAATCATTGATTGGCTGCCTCCTGCATGCCTCCGACTGGGGATCCAGTCTGCAACCCAGGCATGTGCCCTTGACTAGAATTGAACCCGGGACCCTTCAGCCCGCAGGCCAATGCTCTATCCTCGGAGCCAAACCAGCTAGGGCAAAAATTGTTTTTATTGATTTTAGAGAGAGAGGAAGGGAGAAGGAGAGAGAAATATTCATTGGCTGCCTCCTGCACGCCCCTTACTGGGGATCAGACTGAAACCCCAGCATGTGCCCAGACTGGGAATGGAACTGGCACATAGGAGGACATTCAACCAATTGAGACACAGCAGCCAGGGCTTGGCTGAGCTTTAAAAACCAAATTCCCAGGAAAGTTGCTGAGACTCTCAGCTCGAGCCCTGGCCCCTGACCCTGCCCAAGATCACTGTATCGAAAGTAGGCTCACTCTCCTGCTACCTTGCTTTTATTTTTATTTTTCACTAGAGGCCAGGTGCACAAAAATTTGTGCACTTGCGGGGGGGATCCCTCAGCCCGGCCTGTGCCCTCTCACAGTCTGGGACCCCTCGGGGGATGGGATGTCCACCTGCTGGCTTAGGCCAACTCCCCAGGGGATCGGGCCTAAGCTGGCAGTCAGACATCCCTCCAGGAGCCCTCAGAGGATGTCCACTTGCCAGCAGGGAGCAGACCTAAGCTGCATTTGGACATCCTTAGCGCTGCTGAGGAGGCGGGAGAGGCTCCCACCGCTGTGCTGGCAGTTGGCAGCCTTGCTTGTGGCTGAGCAGAGCTCCCCCTGTGGGAGCGAACTGACCACGAGGGGGCAGCTCATGCATTAAGCATCTGCCCCCTGGTAGTCAGTGTGTGTCATAGTGACCAGTCATTCCCAGTTTTTCTGCTGTTAGGGTCAATTTGCATATTACTCTTTTATTATATAGGATGGGGGGGCTGTTAATCTGTTTTTTTGTTAATCCTCATCGGAGGATATCTTTCCACTGATTTCAACAGAGAGTGGAAGGGAGGAGGAGAGACACAGAGAGAGAAACATGAACGTGAGAGACACATTGATTGGTTGCCTCCCGCACCTACCCCGACCAGGGCCTGGGATCGAGCCTAAAACTGAGGTGTCCTTGACTGGAATCGAACCTGGGACCCATTAATCTGGGGGCCAAACCAGTTGGGGTTCCCCTGCTAACTTGTGACAACCATGCTCACTCCTAGGCTGAGCCATCCTGGCTCTAAGTCCTGGCTCTGCCACTCTGCTGCCTGTGTGTCCTTGGGCAAGTGACTTTACTTCTCTGAGTCTCAGTGGCCTCCTTTGACAACCAGGGGCAGTGAAGGTACAGACTTAATAGGGATGTTGTGAAAACTGGGCGACGCACTACATCAGGGGGCAAAAAACATGGCTAAGAACATGATTTCTAGAGGTTGGCTGTGCTGAGTTCAAATTCTGCTCACTGCATTCCCCCAAGAAAAATGACACAACCTCAGAGCCTTGATTTTCTCCTGTGTGAAACAGGATTAACCATAGAAGTCACCCCTTCTCACTTCCCAGAGCAAGAACCCAGCTCGCCACAAGCCTGACCCAGAGCAAGTGTATAATTAACATGGACAGTCTTTCTAAAGCGCTCAGCAGAAAGCCCACCCCAGGTCTCCTTGAATAGTTACTGATTATTAAAGCACACAGCATAGTGCCTGCCTGACACATTATAAGCGGTCATTCATTCAATTTGCATTCGTTGAGTACCTACTGTGTGCCCAGCCCTGTTCTTGATGCTAGGGACACAGCAGTGAACAAAACTGGACAAAATTCCTATATTTGCAAAGCTAACAAGTCAAGGGGGGGTGTGTAATTAAGAGTAAATAAAGCATTAAATATGCTAGATAGTGCTGAGCATGAAGAAAATGAAACCAAGTGGGTGGAGTATTGGGCACAATTTTAAGTAATAAAGTCAGCAAATGCCTCACTGAGAAGGTGACATTTGAGCAAAGACTTGAAGAAGGAGGTAAGGAGGAAGCCAAGTGGAGAGCAAGGGAATAGCATTCCAGGCAGAGAGAGAAGCCTGTGCAAAGGTCCTGAGGTAGGAGCATGCCTGAGTTGTTTAAGGAACAGGAAGGAGTCCAGTGAGGCCGCTGCAGAATGAGTGAAGAGAAAGTGGGAGGAGGGGAGATGAGAGGAGGGAGGACAGTGGGGGTGATGGTACAAATGGTGTAGAGCAGGGGTGGGGGGTGGCTGCAGGGAGAAGTTTGGCTTTTTCTTTGAGTGTGAAGGTTTTGAGCTTTCCAAGTTTCTGGATTTTGTTTTCTCTTAATTTTCCTTTGCTGGGAGTGAGGAGGTGGAGTGTTATTTAATTTGTAAGAGAACTTCAAGTCCCTGAAATATGTCATCATCAGTCTTTTGAAATTTCCATGTACCAACCTTTCATCTTAAAATAGCACAACACAAACAATAAGCAACGATTTAAAACCTAGTCCTTCAAGAACTCCTGTTCCCTCCCACAGACTTGACAACACTTTCATCGTCTGCTGAATCCACGCTTGTCCAAGATGAGGTGGGGAAGGGAGACCGGAACTCTGTGACTATTCGGCAGACATCTTCCCTCTTTGTCATGAGGGGAAGAGAGACAATCTGGGGAACACTCTAGAAGGTCCCCTCCCAGAGCACCACATTTCCTTGAGGTCACCACGGTCTTGGCATCCCTAGTGCCCAGAGTCACACCTGGCCCAGAAGTGAACCTCTGAGTGTTTGTTGAATGAGTCACTGAGTGACAAAGTGACTCAGACCTGAGGGCCTGCAACATTTGTTCTATGGCCACTCACATCAGGGAGTGTGCAGAGGAAGGACAGCCCAGGCCGGGGGCCCCCTCCTCTAGCTCCTTCAGCTCCTGCCCATCCGAGAGGAGTGGATGCTCTCTGTGGCTCCAGGAAAAGACCCTCTTTCCTGGGCCCTGCTCTTACTTCATGACTCATGTGTCCGTCCTTGAGCCTAGCTCCTACCTGAGGCCAGGGGAGCCAGTGAGCAGCGAGCACAGCAATCTTGTGAAGCTCACAGTCTTCTGGGAAATATAGGCCTGGTGAAGCTCACAGCGTTGTGGGAAACTCAGAGGTTTTAGCGTCCTGGGCTGCCACACAAAGCACCACAAGCTGGGGGACTTACACCAAGAGGAGTTTATTCTCTCACAGTTGTGGAGGCCAGAAGTCCAAACCCAAGGTGTGGCCAGGGTGAGTTCCTTCTGGAGGCTGGGAGGGAGACTCACGGTCAGGCCTCGCTCCCAGCTCTTGGTGGCTGACAGCCATCATCGGTGTCCCTTGGCGTGGAGCTGTGTGGCGCTAAGCTGTGCCTTGGCCTTCACATGGCCCTCCTCTCTGCCTGTCTCTGTGTTTTCTGTGTCTTGCAGGCGTCACTGGATTCGGGCCACACCCTAATCCAGAATAAACTCACCTCAAGACCCTTATTCTAGCCCTGCCAGTGTGGCTCAGTGGTTGAGTGTGGACCTATGAACCAGGATATCACTGTTCAATTCCAGGTTAGGGCACGTGTTCAGGTTGTGGGCTCTATCCCAGTGTGGGGAGTGCAAGAGGCAGCTGATCAATGATTCTCATCATTGATGATTCTCTCTCTCTCTCCCCCCCCGCTTCCTCTGAAACCAATAAAAATATATATTTAAAATATGCGCAACCTCCTGGTTCATAACTCGATGTTCAACCACTGAGCCACACCAGGCAGGCTCAATTTAAAAAAAGACCCTCATTCTAAGTAAGGTTTGGGGACAGGAACGTATCATTTGGGGAAGGAGCATCATTCAGCCCATTTACACTGAGCAAGGCACTTCCTGTGCCCAGAGAGCTTGGAGGGCAGAGGTCTGACAGGCCCAGGGCACACAGGCCAGGGGACAGGAGCTTGTTGGGGCTCAAAGGTGGGCCATTGGGCTGAAGTCCCATGGAGGAGGCCCCGAGGCACACGGGGGATGGGGATCCAGTAAACCTGGGAGTGGGAGGCCTTAAGGCCTGGTGTGGTCTGAAGTGGGAAAGCAGGAGAGAGCAGGGTGGGGCGTGCCCGGGTTTAAGACAGGCAAGACGTCTGGGCCCTGCTGAGACAGGCCTGGTTGCCCCAGGCGGAGAAGCCAGTTGAAAGAGTTTGAGTCAGGAGGCACGCAGTGTGAGTTCTGTGAGTTCCTTTTGCACGGAAGTTGGCACTGGGACTTGGGAGGTTTGTCTCATTGGGGGCCCAACTTTCTTTGGGGTGATTATGCTAGACATCAACATGGCCAGGCCTGACTCCAGATGAAATACTTCAGTGAAGAGTGTTTTGAGGGCACCTGGCCTCATGGTGGGGGGTGATTAGCAGAGGGGTGGTGGTGAGTGGGAATCTGACTCACAGGTGCCCTCTGGCTGCTATGGAGGAAACAGACTTGGCGGTACAGCTAGGAAAGAGCTAGGAAACCACAGAGAAGTCAACTGCTGGAGACCATGAGGCTGGACCAGGCGGGGACAAGGTGATAGGAAACGACTGGAAATGCATTTTGAAAAGAGATCTGCCCATTCAGAAAACGGCACTGCTGCTAGGCTTTATCTTGACATTCTAACATCCTGTAGCCGAAGGTAGGTACCCCAGCTGGGGCTGAGACCTGAGGCCACAAGACCTAGCCTAGTCGGGACCATCTCTTCTTCTTCCCCTCCAGGCCTGTCCCACTCAGTTCAGTCCTGCCAGGCTACAAGGGGAGTCCAACCTACCAGCCACGAATAGCCAGGCAATCAAACCCTGAGATCACTCGGCCAGGGCAACGTGCTTTAGCGCCATCATTCCTCAGTCTGCTCTGTCCCCACGTCTCAGAGCCAGGCTCAGAGGAGGCAGATGAAACTCACACCCCCAGAGGAATATCCCATGTGCTGGGGTTGGAGCTGAAGTGCCACACTAAGAGTCTCTGTACAGTGAGAGGAGAAACCAAGATGGCAGCACAGATACATACCTGAATCTGCTGCCTCGCACAACCATTTCAAAACCACAATGAAAAGAAAAAACGGACGCCACCCAAAACCACAGGAAGGCCGGCTGAGTGAAAATTCTACAACTAGAAAGAGAAAAACACAGAGACTCAGAGGAGGTGCAGAAGTAAAGTGCACAGGTACGGAGGCGCACGCAGAAAGGGCTCGCTGAAAGGGCTGGCAGCTGAGGTCGCGGTTCTCTTTTTCAATCTGGAGGGAGTCACAAGCTCCTAGTGGCTCTGAACTCCAGTTCCAGGTGAGTTTCTGGGGATCCAGACTCATATGGGGAGAAGCTGAACTAACTGTCAGGCACTGGGAGGAAATCCAGAGTGGCTTTCTTCGGCATTGCTTGCAGCGATTACGGTGGGACACTGAGACCAGGTGCCTCTTAGGGCTGGGCTGAGAATCAGCCATAGCTGTTTGCTCCACTCTGTTGATTCCCTGAGACCAGGCCTCACCCAAGCTGCTCGCAGATGCTTTTGCATATAAAAGGCTGGGTAGCCTCAGGCAAAAGCTAAATTAGCACCTCCTTAGAGATCCAAGAGCCAGTGTACCCAGTGGTCAGAGTGGGACCATCCAGATAATAACACCTCAGATACATAAGGGACACACTCAGGGGGCAGACTCAGTGAGCACCAAAGCTCCACTGAAGCAACTCTTGCACTATAAGGGTGTCTCCAGCACAGAAGTTCTCCCACTGTAGACACAGCTGATTCTCACAGCTAAGTGGCCTGGAGGTCAATTCCTCCCAGTGATGCCAACACAATCAAGACTTAGCTACAACAAGACTATGCACAAAGCCTACAAAGGGGCGCACCAAGAGAGTCCACCTAGGTAATTGGGGAGGCTGAGCCACTGGGCCCTATAGGACACCTAGCACAGAAAGCCACTCTATCAATGCAGAGAAGCAGCCAAAATGCGGAGATAAAGAAACAGGTCACAAATGACAGAAATGGAGGAAAGCAAATGACTGGATATAGAGTTCAAAACCACAGTTATAAGGTTTTTCAAGAATTTTCTAGACTGCCGATAAATTTAGTGAGACGCTTGAGGATATGAAAAAGGACCAGCTAGAAATTAAGCATGCACTGACTGAAATAAAGAATAATATACAGAGATCCAACAGCAGACTAGAGGATCGCAAGAATTAAGTCAAAGATTTGAAATACAAAGAAGCAAAAAACACCCAACCCAAAAAGAAAAAAGAAAAAAGAATCCAAAAATATGAAGATAGTGTAAGGAGTCTCTGGGACAACTTCAAGCGTACCAACATCAGAATTATAGGGTTGCCAGAAGAAGAGAGAGAGCAAGATATTGAAAACCTATTTGAAGAAATAATGACAGAAAACTTCCCCCACCTGGTGAAAGAAATAGACTTATAAGTCCAGGAAGCGCAGAGAATCCCAAACAAAAGGAATCCAAAGAGGACCACACCAAGACACATCATAATTAAAATGCCAAGAGCAAAAGACAAGGAGAGAATCTTAAAAGCAGCAAGAGAAAAACAGTTAGTTACCTACAAGGGGGCACCCATACGACTGTCAGCTGATTTCTCAACAGAAACTTTGCAGGCCAGAAGGGAGTGGCAAGAAATATTCAAAGTGATGAACAGCAAGAACCTACAATCAAGATTACTTTACCCAGAAAAGCTATCATTCAGAATTGAAGGTAAGATAAAGAGCTTCACAGACAAGAAAAAGCTAAAGGAGTTCATCACCACCCAACCAGTATTATATGAAATGCTGAAAGGTATCCTTTGAGAAGAGGAAGAAGAAAAAGTAAAAATAAAAATTATGAACAACAAATATATATCTATCAACAAGTGAATCTAAAAATCAAGTGAATAAAAAAATCTGATGATGCCCTAGCTGGTTTGGTTCCTGGATAGAGCGCCGGCCTGTGGACTCAAGGGTCCCGATCAAGGGCATGTACCTTGGTTGTGGGCACATCCCCAGTAGGGGATGTTCAGGAGGCAGCTGATCGATGCTTCTCTCTCATCAAAGTTTCTAACTCTCTATCCCTCTCTCTTCCTCTCTGTAGAAAATCAATAAAATATATATATTTTAAAATCTGATGAACAGAATAAACTGGTGAATAGAATAGAAACAGGGGCATAGAAAGGGAGTGGACTGACAATTCTCAGGGGGAAAAGGGTGTTGGGGATGCAGGAAGAGACTGGACATCAATCATACATCTATGGATGAGGACAGTGGGGGGAGTAAGGACAGAGGGTGGGGTGGGAACTGGGAGGAGGGGAGCTATGGCTGGAGAAAGAGGAACAACTGTAATAATCTGAAAAACAAAGATTATATATATATATAAAATCTTATGTATGTGTGTGTGTGTGTGTGTGTAAAAAAGAGTCTCTGTGCAACTTTGAGCCAGTGGCTCCCCCTCTCTGAGTCTCAGTCTTCTCCTCTGTAGAATGGGGATAGTATCCAGTGGGATTACTCCTAAAAAGCAGTCAGCATGGGGCCTGGCACACAGTAAGAGCTTAATAAAGGTTTCTACTTCTATCGTGTTTCTATTATGCCATACGGTTTATTCATTTCTGTACCCTCAATGTAGTTTAATAATTGTAGTGGGCTGAGCAACTTACTACCTGCCAGGAGCCACTGTAGGCATTTGACACAGAATAGTTCATTTCATCCTAATATTAATTGTAACAACTTTAGAATTATTATACCCATGTAGTATGATGACAATCCTCATTTTACAGATGAGAAGATTGAGGCACATGGGGGAAGAGGCTGGTGAGCAGTACAGGTTATGGAGAAATATGACTGTATCCTACCCCACAACCCAAGGGGGATTAGAGATGTAATAAAGACACAGAAAAGGTAAAACCAGAGAATGAATAAAAGAAAATGAAGTGGAATACCTTTGTGCCCAGCTGGCATGGCTCAGTGGTTGAGCACTGACCCATGAACCAGGAGGTCACTTGAACCAGGAGGTCACATGAACCGGGAGGTCACAGTTGAATTCTCAGTCAGGGTACATGCCCGGGGTTGCGGGCTGTATCCCCAGTTGTGGGGCATGCAAGAGACAACAGATCAATGATTCTTTCTTATCATTGATGTTTCTCTCTCTCCCTCTCTCTCTCTTTCCTCTCCCTTCCTCTCTGAAATCAATAAAAAAATATATTTTTAAAAAGAATACATTTGTGATTTAAGAGTAGGAAGGGCCTCCTTGATGAAATTTTACAGGGACAAACCACAAAATGGATAAGTTCTATTACATTGAAATTAAGAATTTCCTTCTAATAAAGAATATCAAGAATATAAGCAAATCATCACATGCCGGGATGGGAGGATATATTTGCAAAGCTGAACACTGTAGCTAGCTCACAGGGCCATTCGGAGAGTTAAATGGTTTAATAAATATGAAATTCTTAGAACAGTGCCTGCCTCTGTCTAAACATTATCTGTAATTGTTGAAACCTCAAGGGCTTTCTATCCCACTTCTATTCAGTAGAACTATGCAACCACATATGTAATTATAAATGTTTTATTTTTAAATTATTTGTTATTAATTTCAGAGAGGAAGGAAGAGGGAGAGAGAGAAACATCAGTGATGAGAGAGAATCACTGATTGGCTGCTTCCTGCACACCCTCTACTGGGGATGAAGCCCACAACCCAGGCAAGCGCCCTTGACCGAAATGGAACCTGGGTCCCTTCAGTCTGCAGGCCAACGCTCTATCCACTGAGCCACACCAGGTAGGGCAATTATAAATTTTTTAATATCCACATTAAAGTAGTAAAAAATAAAATCAACAGTGAAATTAACTTAATACATTTAGTTTAGCCCAGTACATCCATATTATTATGATATGTAGTCAGTATTTTTAAAAAAGCAGTTAATAAGATAATAATATTTTAGATCCTCTTTTCTTTCCATTGAGTCACAGAAATCCAGTGTGTATTTCACACTAGCAGCACATCTATCTCAGTTTACACCAGCCGCATTCCACGTCCTCATGTTAGACAGCTCAGACTGCACAATGCAGATTTAAACTATGTGAGGAACTCATGCACACAAACAAGAAAAGACAGCAAGGCAAGTGCAAACAGGGCAAAAGCTATGAGTAAGTAATTTACAGAAGAGGAGAACCAGAAGGTCGTCATGCAAATGAGGACATGCTCACAATGATTAGAAATTAGAGCGATATAAAACAAAGCAATGGTGACAGCATTTTACAGTGAGTCAGAGTGGCAAAATTTCGCGAGCTGGATAATGCCAACAGCTGGTGGAAATGCGGGGATGTGTGACCTTCCCATACTGTCAGTGGGTATGATGGGGGCAGCTAGTCTGAGGGGCCACAGCAATTGAGTGTGCTCAGTAAGTCAGCATCTCTGCATCCAGATTTTTACCAGGACCCTAAAGGAGTATGTCCATGGCTATCCCTATGGTGTGGGGAGCTGGAGGTTGTCTGGTGACCAACCGTGGGGGACAAATGAGTAAGATATGAAGGATGCAGGTCACCGATTAATTCTCAGTCAGCGCATATGCCCAGATCGCAGCCTCCATTCCCAGTAGGGGTTGTATAGGAGATAACTGATCAATGATTCTCTCTCATCTTCGATGTTTCTATCTCGCCCTCTCCCTTCTTCTCTCTGAAATCAATAAAAATATATTTTAAAAATACTAATGTATACCATAGTATGATACTGTGTATAAAATACTATATACATATTTTTTCTGAACCATTTGACAAGTTGCAGCCGTCACAAATTGACCACTAAATAATTCAGCATGTGTCACCTAGAAAGATCAGCCTCTTATGTAACCACAGTGCAATGCTTAATCTCAGGAAATTCAACATGGATATGATATTATCTAACATCTACTCAACATTCAAATACCCCCAATTATCCCAAGAGTATCATTCATAGCTGTTTTATCTTTTTTTGAAAATTTTCATGGAGGATCCAATCAAGGATCATATGATTTTGATAGTCATCTCTCTTTCGCCTCCTTCAATCTAGAACTGTTCCCCAGACTTTTATTCATTCATTTGATTAAGGGATTGATTATGCCTTTCATGACATAGATCTGTTTGAAGAGTCCAGGTCAATTTTTTCACCTTTTCTTTCCTTTCCTTTCCCTTCCCTTTCCTCCCTACTTCCTTCCACCCACCCTTTCTTCCTTTCAGACACACCCCGTCGGGGGTGTGTCTGATTGTCTCCTCAAGATTAGATTCAGGTTAAACACTTGAGGCAGGACAAAGTATTTTGTAGGTGATGCTGTGTCCTGCTCAGGACATCACAGCAGGGGGCATAGGAGCATGGCCTGTCCCATCACTGGTGATGTTATCTTTGATCACTTGGTTAAGGTGGTACCTTTTCCCCATTACAATTAACAAGCAGTCCGCAGGCTGGCCCTTTGACACCGAGTGCCCACTTCCTCATTGATGAGCCTTGCCTGAATCGTGGATTCATCCATTGGTTGAAAAATGGTGATTTTCTAATTCAACCTTTCCTTCTGCATGTCATAGTTGGTCCCAACTATTTTTATTTTTCCCAAAGGGGATGAAGCAACCCTCAAATCTGAGCTCCTCACCAGCTGGGTCTCCCAGCCTCAGTTTTCAAGCATGCCTCTCGAACTCTAAAAGAGGCAAAGAGGAGCCAGGCACCGCTCTCTGCCCTTCGGCAATCCCCTCACCCTTCCCTGGGCACTTCCTCATCAGTCAACAGATGGATTCAGGTGGATTCTGGCTAGAGACACTACTGTCCCTTTGGTCCTACACCCTGCCCTAGGAAGAATCTCGTGTGCCAGGTGCAACCAGGACAGGGGGCATAGTCCCCCAGAAGGCACTGGGCCAGCTAAGACAACAGATTGCTCAGTGGGAGTGGCAGAGGTCAGCAGAACAGGAAGAAGAGGACAATAGCTGAACCTGTTGCCATGGAGATCTTGGTGTTTGCCAGCTGGGTGGGGCCCTACCCGGCAGCCCTCAGCAGCTAAGCCCAGGGCCCACCCTCCCTTTTCACTTTGTCCCTCTGCTGGGTCCTGTTGTGGCTGGGATGCACAGTAGCTCACACTGGGGACAGCAAAGACCCAGTCATTTAATCAGGCTTGAGCAAGGTCGTAGCAGTTAGAGGCCTCCATGAACTACAGTTTCCACAACACACCGCGAGCTCCTGGTCTAGCCCCAGCTGCCCAAGTAGAACAAGGAAATCTCTTACCTGTCCTGAGAACTGAGCGTCCTGGCTTTTACGAGATGCGTTTGCGTCTTTGTTTCTCGGATCTGCTCCCGCCTGAGCAATCCCGGTTACAAGCCAAACCTGGAGATGGTGAGATTACCTGGTCCTCTCATACGCACATGCATGCTCTGCGCAGGGTGGGAGGGCGGGTTGCTGGCTGTCAGATGGAGGAGACTGAGTCTTTGAAAGGTCAGCTCCCTGAGGGCAGGATCTTGGGTTGCCTGGGTGCCCTTGGCAATCTAGCACCTGCTTTGTGCTCTCTAAATGTTTGCTGGTCTCACCAACAAGCGGACGGGACATCTTGCCCTTGTCTTCCATTCCACTGCGTCCTTTCACACTGTTCTGCTAGCTCCTATCCTAAAGGACTTTATCTCTCCGTCCAGCCTCCAGGCCTTTGCACGCCGTTGTTTCCCTCCCCCTGGAGCACATTCAGTTTACTAGTCGGTGTGTCTGCAGAGATATGTGTCTGCAGAGATAGGACCGAGCCTGGCACCGACCAGGGCGCATTAAATATGGAATGAATGAATGAATGAATGAATGCCCTTGTCCAGGAAGCAAGGACACTCAGGACCCTCCCTATTCATTTCAGTTCCCCGCCGCCACCCTGGAATGAATGCATCTTTTTATCTGCCCCGAGGAGGGCCGGGCTGGGGCAGGGGCAGGCCAGGCCAGGCGGAGAACTGGATTGGGGGCTGCCCTCGGCCCTTTCCCAGGCCTTTCTAAAGGGACGCTTTTCGGAACGCTGGGAGTTTACATCCTCTCCCCCAAAGTGAGCCTCGGTCACCGGGTCCCACGGCCAGGCCCCGGCTAGTTACACCCCGAGACACTCAACCCGCAGCACGTGGCCCAGGGTCCCCGCTTCCCATTGGTAACCCGTCTCCTTCCTTCCCCTCGATTCGCCGGGGCCCAGCCTCGGCTCCCCCCTCCGCCGCCCTGCGGTGGTACAGCCCGCCGCGGCTTAGGCGGGGCGGGAAGGTCCACTGCGCCGCGGGGCGGGGGAGTCGGGAAGAGCCGGACGAGGCGGGATCCCTCTGGAATGTTTCGCTCGGCTCCACCCGACTCGTCGAAGCGCGGCGTGGATTGGCCCAGAGCTCCAGGAGGCCACTCTTGATTGGTCGGGCGCGGTCTCCGGCCCCGCCCCCCGTCCGAGGCTGCGGGAGAGGCCCCAGCCGGAGTTTGTGGAGGGCAGAGCCGGGCGCGCGCGGGGAGGCGGCGGCGCAGGTGAGTGGTCCCCGCGGGCGGGTCACGGCGCTGCCGCTCCGGGGACCCTGTCGTGAACTCGCGGGGATCCGGCCGATCGTACGGGGTGGGGCCGGCCCGATGGACGCGGCGGCCGGAGTCCGCGGGGCTGGCAGGGGGGTGCCTGAGGCCCCTTCCCAGCCGGGCGCCTCCCTCTCTTCCCCTTTGGGGCAGGGGGCCTACGCTTCCGGCCGCTGCCATGGGTCTCCAGCCGCACCCTGCCCCTGCACCCCTCCGGACAGCCCCGTCCCGGCGGGAACAGACGTGGGGTCGGTGTTTCTGAGCCCTACCCAGGCACCTCCCCGGAGCTGGCCGCGTCCCAGCCCTCCAGGGCCCCGGGGGGGCTTGGGAAGGAGCGGGGTCCCGACCATCATAATGAAAAAAAGTCACCCCGACTAGCATTAAGTGAACACTTACGTGTCAGGCATTTACCGTGCAGACCGCTGAACTTAAACACCTCGTGCGAGGTCCTGTTACTTCTTTTTGGGAGTGAAGTAGCAGACCCAGAGAGGTGGAGTGACTTGCCCGAGGTCGCACAGCTAGTAAGCGGCAGATCTGGGACTCGAACCCACACCTCGGAGGCCAGAACTGGAGGCTCAGCCGCTAGACTACATGTCCAGTGGCTTCATGGCTCAGATGTCCCTGAGCAACTCCACCACCTGCTGCTCCTACCTCCTCCCAACCCCCCACAACACACACACACACACACACACATACTATCTGCGCCACACCTGCTGGTCTTTGCTTTTCCCACACCCCCACACCCACACACACCCCCTTCCCCAGAGTTTAGCAGACAGCAGCCTCTTAAGCAGTAAGCTGTCCCCGTGTTTCTTCTTCCCTCAGTGAGAAAGCTAGGAGTATCTGGGTCCTGAGAACAGAGTGACATCTTCTGGGGAGAAAGGCAGGGGGCCAGGATGCTGGAGTCCCATGCCTGCTAGGTCCCCCGGGGAAGCCTGGGCCCGTGCCAGGGCAGTAGGCGACTCCCCGGAAACACCCAGGAGCTGGTTTTTCAAGACTGAATCAGAGGCCTCCTGCCCTCCTCTCCAAAGCAATACCCTGCTGGTCCGGGGAACCTGGGCGTGGTTCCCCCTCTCCAGCCGAGCTTGTGTGAGAGCTCCCTTCCCTGCTTCCTGCTCCCCACCCCCCTCCGCCCATCATAATTCTGTGTGGCTGTAGGGTTGCTAAGTTTCAGGCCTTTCACAGGGGAGAGAGGATGGGGATGCTGGAATTCCAGCCAGCCCACTCAGTGCTGGGGCTGAAATTCTTCTTCTCCGGCCCTGTGTCCAGGTGTGAGGGGAGCCTGCGAACCAGGGCAGAGGGTGCTCACTCTGTTCCAACAGGGTAGGCCTAGTTCAATTTAATGATTCAGTTTACATCAACAAGTATTTATTGAGCGCCTGCACACACGTTCTGAGGATTGGGGCCTCAGCACTCAGAATGAAGACACAAAATATATTCCTTCATTCTCCAAATAGTTATTGAGCACCTACTCTGTGCCAGGCACGGGTCTTGGCACAGAGGATTCAGTAGTAAACAAGACAGAAATCTTGGGGAGCTGTCATTCTAGCAGGGGAGTCTGACAACAAATAAGCTAACGAGTGAAGAAGACACCTACAAAGGATGATAAGTGCGATGAATAAAATATGAGGGGGTGGCATGATAGAAACTCTGGACAAAGGGGGCTCTCAGAGAAGGTGACTTTGGAGCTGAGGCCTGAATGACAAAAAAGGAACCAGCCCTGCAAAGGCCGGGCAGAGGGCACAGCCAGGGCAAAGGCTGTGAATAGGGTGGCTGAGGCAGGAGATGCAGACAAGGTGGTGATTCTGCGAGGCGAGGGTCACATTAAGAAAAAAATGTTGTTAAGATTTGAGGCGGGGGCGTGACACAATCTGGTTTACATTTTAAAATAGAGACATGTAGTTAAATAACAGCCTAAGCCTGGAAGACAAGAGTTCTGCCAGGGCAACATGTAATTAAGTTCATGGGCCTGAGCCGTCTGGACCAGAGGGGCAATTCTGAGATGATGGGGCAAGCTCAGGAGGCTGCCTGGAGGAGGTGGCCTAGCGTAGGCCCTGTTAGGCAGAGAGGACTGGAATGTTCCTGGGCAGGGCAAGGGAGGGGGCGATATAATAACAACAATAATAATAACAGCTTCCTTAAATCGAACGTCAGGGAAAGTGCTAAGCAGGTTACATGCATAATCTCTCTGAATCTCCACAAGCGCTCTGAGAGACAGGAATTCTGTTCATTTTTCAGATGAAACTGAGGCTCCTCCAAGTGAAGTGACTTGCCTACGGCTACACAGCTGGTAAGTGGCAAAGGTGGGATTTGAACCCAGGCTACCCTGCCTCTTCTGTCTTGGAAGGCAAATTCATTAATCACCCACCTCACAGATGAGAACACGCAGCCATTCCAAACCAGGGTAGTGAGTGTGGGCCAAAAGAATAAGGAGGTTGAGAATAATCGCCAGCATTTATATTGTGTGCCAGGAACTGTTCCTGGCACATGTAGAGTTTCCTTGTAACTCAGACAGCTTGAGATACTTGCCCCAGGCCACACAGCTATTAAGTGGGGAGGCCAGATTTCAGACTTAAGCCCTTAGCATTCTGCCTCCCAGTGTATGGAGGAGAATCAGAGGAGTTTATATGAGTATTTTTATTTTTAATCATTGAGTGTAATGAACTAACTTGAGACGGTAATGGTTTATCCATTCAGAATTCATTTTTTGTCAAATATTCAGTTAATGCCTACTGTGTGCTAGATCCCATGATGGGTAGTAGGTCTTCAGGTTACGTTGGAGATCCGTTCCTATGGTGTGATGTAACGAGATTTTCATTGTAAGTCGGAACCCACCTACATAAGCGTCTGTGTCACTCACATGGAGAACATACACAGCAGTAATGAAGTGAAACGGTAAAAAAATTTTAAAAGAAAGATAATTCCTGACCTTACTTGTGGTAAATAAATAATAAAAAACATAAAGCACATATATATATCAAAATGACGAAACTTTTTTAATATAAATAAATGGGTGACGGCGATATAACCACGAAACGACATACTATCAATGAAGTAACCAATAAAAGACTAGTATTAAGGATATATAGTATTAGTATCCAGAATATATTAAGAGTTCCCACAAATCAATAAGAAAAAAAGACAAGCTGTGTAATAATTTTTTATTTATTTATCTATTTTAATGCTTCATGGGAAAAGTTTTATTTATTTCTTTACTTTTTAAAATATGTTTTATTTATTTTATTTTACTTTTAAAATATATTGTTATTGATTTCAGAGAGGATGGGAGAGGAAAAAGAGAGATAGAAACATCAATGATGAGAGAAAATCATAGATTGGCTGCCTCCTGCATCCCCTCCCCCGCCCCCCTCACACTGGGGATCGAGCCTGCAACCCATGCATGTGCCCTGACCGAGAACTGAACCAATAACCTGTTGGTGCATGGGACGGTGCTCAATCCACTGAGGCACACCAGCCGGGCTGTGTAATTATTTTTAAATGGGCAAACACTTAATTAGGCAAGTAACAAAAAGGCAAATCCAAGTGGTTAATAAATGTATTAAAAGGTACTCAGCATCATTGATTATGAGAGAGTGGAGGAAAAAACACACACAAAAAGGTGGAGATCTAATACCTGTCTCCATAGAGAGATGAAGCGGCTGCCCTGTGCCCAGGCAGGTGCTGACAAGCAAGGGATAGGGGACCATAGAGGTGGAGCTTGGGTTTTTGCTGGGGGGACAGGACCCTCTTGAGGGCAGAGACTACAGCCTGTGCCTCTTTATCTCCTCAGAGCCGGGCATAGAATCTGGTGGGCTAGCTTTAGAGACAGGACAGAGCCTGGCACCAACCAGGGCATAAATCATTCAACAAGTATTTATTGAGCACCTGCTATGTGCCAGGCACTGGTCTCTGCCCTGAGAACATAGGTATGAATGAGACAGAATTCCCTGACCTTTTAGAACCGAGAATGAACAAGCTAAATGGATGAAATCTATTTTCCACCTGAAAGATGTCAGAGTGATTTGTGTGGATACCAGGGAGCACAGCCAGTGCAAAGGCCCTGAGGCAGGACTCTGCCTAATGTGTTGGGATGAGGCCTATGTGACAGGAGGGAGCGAGTGAGGGGGAGAGTAAGAGGAGGTGGGGGCAGATATTTGGGGGCTCATGGGCTGAGGGTAGAACATTGACTTTTATTCTGAGTTAGGTGCCCTGGGAGGGTTCAGAGCAGAGGACAGATCTGATATGGCTTATGTTTTACAGGATCACTCTGGCTACTGTGTTGACAAGAGACTGTGGGGGGCAAGGATAGAAGCTGGAAAACCCAGAGGAGACCACTGCACTAGTCTAGGTGAGTGATGATGGGGCTGGATCAGGTGATACTGGAGGAGGAGTTGGAGAAAGGGTGAATGAAGGAACGAACAAATGCATGAGGCTGGGTGCAGCCCACTGGGCTCAACTGACTCCAGGACAGCTCCCAGAATAGGCGGTCTGAAGGGAGGGAAGGAAGTCTTTTACACAGAAAAATATAATTTGGTTTCATTTGATCCTCACCACAACCTGGCCTGGGATAAAATGTCCCCATCTGCAGGCCACACATCTGAGGCCCAGGAAAATGTAGGGGACAGCTTTGTGGTTATTAACTTGGGCTTGGGGGTCACACCTGAGGATGCAGCCAGCCTCCGTGACTTTGGACATGTGACTGAAAAATGAAATCTGAATTCTTTCCCAATCTATAAGGCCCTGCACAGTCAGCTAATGTCACCTCTTACACTTTCCCCCTTCATACCCTCCATTACTTACTCCACTCCTCTCCACTGGCCTCTGGCCGATCTGTGAGCCTGAATCTGTGTGTCTGCTCAGAACCCGCCATGGCTGCTACCTCAACTCAGAGCAAAAGCCCAAGTCCTTCCTGCAGCCCACAAGGCCCTGCATGTCTGCCTGTCACCTCCTTACCCTCTGCTCATCCTGTTCTCCCCCTTACTCACTCTGTTCCAACGACACAGGCCCCCTTATTGTTACTCAAACATGCCCAGCACTTCAGAGGCTCTGTATTGGCTGTTCCCTCTGCCTGGAACGTTCTTGCCTCACATCCTTGCGTGGCTGCTTCTTCCCATCAGTCAAGTCTCAGATTCAGCTTCGCCTGCTCAGAGAGGCCCTCCCTGACTTTGTTTATAGAACTTTTCTTGTTTTTTTGTCTTCATGGGACTATTAGGAGTTGTATTAGATACACCTCTCCTCTGAATAAATGCTTCTGGGCAGCACAACAGGGCCCTTTTAGCCAGGATAGCACCTAGGAGTGAATTAGGAAAAGGCAGCCCTTCCTCCTGGCACACACATCACCATACCAGGGTCTGGTGCTTTCGCACAGTGAGTAACTGTGTAACTGCGCATGGTGGCCCGGGCCAGGGACCTTGCTTATTGAAGGAAGAATCTAACATGGTGTGTGGATTATTATAAACTAGAGGCCCAGTGCATGAAATTCATGCACTGGAGGAGGGGGTGTCCTCTCAGCCCGGCCTGCACCATCTCGCCTGGACCCCTCACTCCTTACACTTAGCTCACTGCTCCTTAGTGCTGCCACGGAGGCAAGAGAGGTTCCCGCCACTGCCACTGCACTCGCCAGCTATGAGCCTGGCTTCTGGCTGAGCAAGGTTCCCCCTATGGGAGCGCACTGACTACCAGGGGGCAGCTCCTGGGTTGAGCGTCTGACCCGCCCCCCATGCCTTCTCCCCTGTGGTCAGTGGGCATCATAGCGACCGGTCATTTGGGTCATTCTGCCATAACGGTCACTTAGGCTTTTATTATATAGATACCCCAAAAATATTGTTTGACGGGAGGGAGAGGGGAGTAAGAGAGACAGTGGGGGCAGAGAAGAAAGAAAAATATTCTGTCAATCCTGACAGGTTGTGCCTCAGGAACAAACAACTTAGTGGCTGAACAAAAATCTTGGTGGCCAAACTCAACAAAGGTTTAAGTTTCACTCCTGCTCCGTGTCCATTGCAGCTTGTCGGGAGGCTCCATTCACTGTAGTCACGTAGGGCCTGGCCTGATGAGCCACCACCCTGTCCGTTGTGGCTGGTCAGCCTGCCAGGGAGAAACAGATCTCTGGAGGCTCTCGCTCTAGTAATTAGACGCTTCAGTTCAGAAATGCCATGTGTTACTTCCTCTCACAACTCATTGTCCAGACCTGGTGACATGTCTGTCCAACCGTAAGGAGGTCTGTAAGTGCCTTCTGCCTGTGTGCTTTGAAGGGAAGGCCGGAAATTCTTGTATAGCATTAATGACTGTGACTGATAGAAAAATAAAGAGGCATTTAACCACTCTGGGCCTTCATTTTCTCCCGTTGAATGGGTGTAATCATCTATAATAATAAAAGTGTAATATGCAAATTAGACTGGACAGCCGAACGACCTTCCAAACGTCATTCCAAATGTCCTTCCAGATGAAGCTGCAGCATTGGGGGCCAAGGCAGAGGCAGTTAGGGGTGATCAGGCAGGCAGGCAGGTGAGCAGTTAGGGGTGATCAGGAAGACAGGCAGAGTGATTAGGGGCAATCAGGCAGGCAGGCGAGTGGTTAGGGGCGATCAGGCAGGCAGGTGAGCAGTTAGGGGCGATCAGGCAAGCAGGCAAGTGGTTAGGGGTGATCAGGCAGGCAGGCAGGTGAGCAGTTAGGGGTGATCAGGCAAGCAGGCAAGTGATTAGGGATGATTAGGCAGGCAGGCAGAGTGGTTAAGAGCGATCAGGCAGGTGAGCGGTTAGGAGCCAGCAGTCCCAGATTGAGAGGGATGTCTGACTGTCCGGTAGTCGGATATCCCCTGAGGGGCCCCAGATTGTGAGTGCGTGCAGGCCGGGCTGAGGGAACCCCTCTCCTCGTCCCCACACACATGCACACGAATTTCGTGCACCAGGTCTCTAGTAACATAATATGATCCCTACGTCATGATTAGTCATGGAGCAGTTAGCATGGGGTTGTATAGACATTAGCTGCTAATATTATCTAAACTAATAAAAGCGAAATAGTAAAATTAACCGTTTCTCCGAGACAGGGTAAGCCACGCCCACCAGCCAATCAGAGTGGCTGTATGCAAATTAGCCCAGGCAAGATGGCGGCCGGGAGCCTCGGAGAGAGCAGCGGGTGAATCATGGAAACCAGCGGGCAGCAGAGTGGGCTGGGCAGGTGGTGGCTGATG
>PVJC01005473.1:41413-59012 GCA_004026665.1 Murina feae | reverse complement strand
TTCCTTCCTTCCTTCCTTCCTTCCTTCCTTCCTTCCTTCCTTCCTTCGTTCCTTCCTTCCTTCCTTTTCTTCCTTTCTTAATTTTTCAATAGATTTTAGATAGAGAGGAAGGGAGAGAGATAGAGAAGTAGAAACATTAATGAGAGGGGACTGAGCCAACAACCTGAACATATGCACTGGCCAAGAATTGAACCAATGGCCTCTTGGTTTATGGGTTGATGTTCAACCCATGAACCATATACCAGCTGGGATACACTCTTTCTTTAGATGTGTTAGCACAATTAAGCCTGCTACTTTTAAATTTTGCTAATCAACAGCTATTTTTTTTTATTCTATCTTTCAAAGGGACTGAGCAAAAACACTCTTGGTGGTTTCACTCTATAAAGGGTAATTTTATTTCACTTAGCTCCTTATTTTACGGGAAGCTTTGCTCAAGCTTCTGGGTGTTAGGTGAACATACGAGTAAAAAATTGATATATGTGGGGAGGAAAAATAATTTCCCCTTTAACCATTTGAGTTCTTGGCTAAGATACCCTGTAATAAAAGACAGATTAACAAGAGAAAAATAAAAATATGTTTATTGACATTTATACCTCATGTCTACATGGAAGCTACCCAGGGAAAAATGAGTAATTCTCTGAAGTGGCTTAGAATTCAGGCTTACATTATTGCTTTTTAAAATTTTTGTCTTTATTTATTTCAGAGAGAGAAAGGGAGAGAGAGGAATAAAAACATCAATGATGAAGAGAATCATTAATCTGCTGCCTCCTGCATGCCCCCTCCTGGGGACAGAGCCCACAACTAGGGCATGTGCCCTGACTGGGAATCCGATTGTGACCTCCCAGTTGATTCATGGGTCCATGCTCAACCACTGAGCCACAGCAACCAGATCTAAGTTACCATCTTCATAGGGAAACAAGAGGAGAAGAGATATAGGTCTTTTAGGAGAGATAAATGGAAAGAAAGATGAATAGGACATTAGCAGAATAGATGGGAGATATAGTTTGTGGCAAATTTTTTCTGTCAACTTTTATTCTCCTCTTTTGTGACAAGAGTTAGTCTTCCCTGATTTATGGAATTCCTGGGGAAGGAATCTATGACAATCGGGTTCCTGTTGGAAGACCTGTCTTTATGGGAGTTCCAAGAAATCGTCTCCCTGCATTTGTTGTTTTTTAAGTGCCTCTAGCTCAAAATAATCAGTATGCCATTATGGAAGATTTTGGAGTGGAATATTCTGCTACTCTTGACATACATTCTCTGCCATTTCATTAATGTCTGACTGCATTCTATACTTTTTATGTATCAATATTTAAATGATGTTTCAAATAAGCATAAATTAAATTCTGTACTTACTGTATCAAGTGTTTAGTGAGAATACCAGATTACTTTCGCACTAAACTACACTAGAATCATCTATAAATCTTTCAAAAGTAGACCTCATCATGAACCAATTGCACCAGAATTTCTAGTGCTAAGATCTGGATGTTAATATTTTTTAATACCTCCTAGGATACTCTAATGTCCAGCAAGATGTGGAACATTGCCCAGAGCACAGATTAAAATTAATTTCTAAAATTAATAGATAATTCCCTTATCCTAGTATTACTGTAATTGTTAAAATATCCTTTGGACCTTTTCTGGTCAACTCATGGACTACAAAAGAAAGTTGAGCATCTTGATTTATTTTTTTAAGAATTTATAAATAAATTAGCTAAAAATTTTCAAGAGGCTATTTTAAAATTAAATTTAAACAATAATCTAACTCATATAAGAAGCAACATTATTTACCATATCTCATTTCCTTTTAATATTCAGTTGCATGAAATTGAAAGCATAATCTATGTTTATTTATTTATATTTTTAAAATGATTTTAAATTGATTTAAGAGAGAGAGGGAGAGAGGAATTGAAACATAAACGAGAGATAAACATCAACATCTATCAGTTGCCTCCTGGATACCCCCTACTGGGGATGGAGCACCCAATCCTAGCATGTGCCCTGACCAGGAATTGAACTGGTGTCTTCTTGGTGCGTGGGTGGATGCTAAACTATTGAGCCACACTGGCTGGGTCAGAGTCTGTATGTATGATAATAGATTTTAAATATTTAATTATGCTTTCTTAATTCTACATAGCCATCATTATTATTAAATAATCTACTAAATATATACGTAGCACTTATGAAATCAAATATCATTTTAGATTTCATATATACACTAGAGGCCTAATGTATGGATTTGTGCACATTAAAGGAAATTAATTAGAAGGTAGCCAGGAAGGAGGGCACGACTGGGTGAGATGGGCCGGACATGCCCTGGAGCCAACCTCCTGTGGTCCCTTTCCAGCTGGTGCTTGAAGAGTGTTTGTTGAGTGAGCAGGTGGAGTCCCTCGGCCTGGCCTGCATGCATTGGACTGAAACTGGCAGTCTGACATCCCCTGAGGGATCCCAGACTGTGGGAGGGCAATCTGCAAAGTTGCTGTTGCTCAGCAGCTCCTGCACTCAGCATCTACCCCCAGCATCTACCCCCTGGTGGTCAGTGCATGTCAAACCTACCAGCCAGTTGCTTAGCCTTTTATATATATAGATGCCTGGCTTGCCTAAAATGATATGTGATTTAATAAGTGCTGTATTTGCATAGCTTCAAATTATTTTGGGCAGTTTAAAAATATTTGGTATGAAATTAAAGAGCAAACTTTTGACACTTGGTGGTATATGATTAATTTTATATTTTACCTAAAATTATTAAAATAATGTTCTATAAAAATTTAAACAGCTCTTTTCAAAATTTAATGTGTACAAAGTGGTATTTGTGTTACCAGGGAGATTTGGGTATCCATTTCCCCCTGGGTCTGGGGCTGGGACTAGTGTTCTTATCATATTTCAAGAAAAATAATTTTCTGAGACTCACTCAGGAACATGAGTGATTTTTATTTGTGTGGAATTATATCACTGGGTTTCCAAAGTCCCATTTCCCTTAGTTCAGTTCTGGAAGAAGTGTAGAGCTAAAAGTAATGCCGGTCTCCAGAATTTCCATCCTTTGGTGTAGCTGGGTCCAGTTCAGCATCAGGCTAGTTGCAGTCCCTTAGTTCATTGTGTGTGGAGGCCACATGACTGTGGGCCATGTGGGAAAATGCAAGATAATGCAACATGCCAAGAACACAAGAGCACAAGAGAAACCAAGAGCCCAAGAGAAGGCATTCCTAGGGGATTAAATATCTGAAATTTTGCATCCTTAAAATGACCATGCCTATTCTGGCCAAAGACCTGTTCCCAAGTGTGATTGAAACGCAAGTATCTTCCCTATGTCACCTCAGCTTTACTGGGCATGTGTCTATCTCCCCTCGACTGGAATCCTAGGGAGTATAAATTTGTAGCTTCCTGTTGAACCTGCCCAAATAACATGCCTACAATATTTGGTCTTCCCTTTGCTCCTTTCCTATTATTAATAAACTAGAGGCCTGGTGCACAAAATTTGTGCACTGGGGAGGGGGGTGGTGTCTCTCAGCCCAGCTTGCACCCTCTCCAATCTGGGACCCCTCCGGTGATGTCTGACTTGGAATGTCCAGGACTGCTGGCTCCCAACTGCTTGCCTGCCTGATAGCCCCTAGCTGCTTCTGCCTGCCAGCCTGATCACCCCCTAAACACTCCCTGCCAACCTGATCGACCTAAACACCCCCCTGCCATCCTGATTGTCCCCAACTGCCCTCCCTGCAGGCCTGGTTTCCCACAACTGCCCTCTCATGCAGCCATCTTGTGGCTGTGGGTGCTGCCATCTTTGAGGGTGTGACAGACAATTAGCATATTCTCTCCTTATTGGCTGTGGTGCCACCATCTTTGAGGGTGGGGCAGTCAATTAGCATATTCCCTTCTTATTGGCTGTGGTGCCACCATCTTTGCAATGGCATGAAGGTCAATTAGCATATTCCCTCTTTATTAGATAGGACAGATTAGTAGCGATTGTATTATTAGTATACTAGAGGCCTGGTGCACGGATTCATGCACCAGTGGGGTCCCTCAGCCTGGCCTGCAGGATCAGGCCAAAATTGGCTCTCTGACGTTGCCCAAGGGGTCCTGGATTGCAAGAGGGCAGAGGCCAGGCTGAGGGGCCCCACCAGTGCACTACTGGGGCTGAGGTGGATGCAGGAAGTTGGTCAGCCAGGAAGGGACTGTGGGAGGGCTCCAGGGCATGTCCAGCTCATCTTGCTCAGTCCTGATCATCCGAACCCCAGCAGTTAGCTAACCTACCAGTCAGAGCATCTGCCCCCTGGTGGTTAGTGTGTGTCATAGAGAGTGGTTGAGTGGCCTTAGCATATTACACTTTGATTGGTTGAATGGCTGATCGGACAACTGGACACAACATATTAGGCTTTTATTATATAAGATACTTTGTTCACGTTGGGACATAATGAGACGTGATCACCAAACATAGTGATTGAAGCTAAAAATATCTACAAAAATTATATATATATATATAATTTCTTTTGTTGCTAGGGGTATGGTGGCTATGTTGCATCAATGATCTTAAAATCAGATGAAAAGCTTTTTAAATGTGGATCAGTAATTGCACCCATCACTGACTTGAAGTTGTATGGTGAGTACTTTCTATAAAACGACCTAATACACTGTATTGATTTGTAGAAAACAAAATCCTAATGCAAAGGAGCTCAATTGAGTTCATTTATCATGTGTTATCAGAGATGTTTACAGCTGTTAATCTCTTTGATTTAATCAATTTTACTGGCGTATGACAATTAAATGTGAAATATAGAAATTGAATAATGAAATATTCCATTCCAATTGTTTTTAGTTTATTATTAACTTTCTGTTTCCTTGGGTCACAGCTTCAGCTTTCTCTGAAAGATACCTCGGTATGCCATCTAAAGAAGAAAGCACATACCAGGTAACTAATTTGAAAATAATTAAGAAAGAAAAGTATTTTTGTTCTAAAAACTCAGTAAAAAATGTAAATACAGGTGGAACTATATATACAGGTGTCTTTGTTTCCCTTCGTAGGCATCAAGTGTGCTACATAATATCCATGGCTTAAAAGAAGAAAATCTATTAATAATTCATGGGACTGCTGACAGTGAGTATTATATTTACTGCTAGTCACTGATGGAGTCTGCACTTGCACAAAGGGGTATATTCAAGGACTTGTTTAAAGGGGACCCTATAAACCTACTAAAGAAGAGAGCAGAGTGGCACAAAATCTGATGCATGATGGGAAGTGGGAAAAAGGAAGTCAGGACTAATAATAGAGAAAGAGGTGAGCCTCAAAGTCAGCACTGTGTAATACAATGTTTGGATGATAGAAATGTTCAGTCTTTGCTGTTGAACACATTAGCCCCTGGCCACATGTGGTTCATAAGTTTATGTTCATAACTATGTGTTTAGTATGATTAAAGAACTGAATTTTTAATTTTACTTAATTTAGTGTCTAGTGATGACTTCTATGGTGTTATTTAGCATACCTCAACAGGACACTAGCGTAAAAGATAGCAGGACAGCACTGAGATAAAATTCTGAGGTGGCTACTACCCACTTAAATTGTTAACAACTCTCATTTGTCACATTAGACATCAGAAATGTATGTGACTGATATTACTAGTAATTAATAATATGTATAGTCACATAAGGAACTTATATAATTTTTTTCATTATTCTGTGTATAACTTTACAATAGAGGACGGACTATCCATAGCCCCATTCAAAGATGGGAAAAACACACACACACCAATTTCAAGGAAGAAACTAATTTATTTAGAGCTACCTAGCAAGTGAGCAAGGATAGTCAAAGCCTTGAACTAAATTTTGAACTTGTTTTTGTTGGTTCAACCTGCCTTGCCTAAGTATTTTTATTCCATTATAAATAGCATATAACTAAGACAGAATTATAGCAAAGATCATACTAGGTCTTGAGTTTAACTTTCAAGCATGTCAGGCAGTGGTTAAATCAGTATACTATATATGTATTTGAGTAAATAGGTAAGTGGTGGAAAAGAGACAAATATCCCTTACATAAAATTCTGAATAATTTGTCTAAGTATTCCCTCTCAATGAGGGAAAACTTAACTCTCCTTTCTCCCCCCTTTTGGAGCTGATTGAAATTACTGATTTGCTTTAAGGGCAGTGTATAGAAAGGGGAGAAAAAAGTAACTTTAGAATACAGAAACTTGACCAATACCATTCAGCCAGGTGATCAAGTTTAACATTAACAGTGACAAGTCACTCGGATACTATGTACCATCTATGTAATTTCATAAGAAAAAAAATATTCCCAGTCTAACAATGAGAAAAAATATTGGACAAAACCAAAAGAAGGACATTCTATTAAATACCTCAGAACTGTCAAAGTCACCAAAAACAAAGTCTTAAAAATTCTGATAGAACAAAAAGCTTAAAGAGACATGGTGTTTAAATGCTTCTAAGTTGTGTTGAATGTACTATAAAAATGTAAAATATTAGTAATAGGGGAACTAAGCAAGGTATATACAAGAACTCACAGTACTGTCTTTGTAACATTTCTGAAAATCTAGAACTTCTATAAACTATTTTTAAAAATATACCTCAAACCCACATGATACCCTACCTGTTTTGAATGAAACATGATAAAAGAGAGCATAAACATTCTGAAGGACATACATTAGACTTTTGTTCTAAGTTGTTAAGATATTATATGAATAATAATAGCAATGACAATAAGTAGCAATTATTAAGTACTGACTATATGTCACTATGGGAACCATGCCAGAGGTACCTTATGGTCAAGACCAATTAAAGCACAGAGGCCTTATTGTCAATACACCGGACTGTCCAAGGCCACTCCATGCTTAGGTTAAGTAAGATACCATACACAGCTGCAAGGACATAGCGATCTCACAGTTCGTTGTACCCTTCTATAGTCAAATGATTGATGTCACTGTTGGCAACTAGCCTTTTTTGTCTCTGGAGTAATATATGGGTTATTGACCAGCTAGTGTGAGAAGCAAAGGTGGTCAGCACAGAGAATGTAGGTCCTATGGGTGCAGGAGAGAGCAGAGCTCAGAGGAGCTGAGAGCTGGAGCTCATAGAGAGCTCAAATACAGCCACCATGTTGACCAGCCAGAGTGAGCTGGGCAGGAGAGACGGGAGAAACTGCTGAGCCGGAGAGTTTAGATAGCGCTATAATGCAAGGTGGAGAATTGAGAGGCAGCATGTGGCTGCTCAGATAATAGCTGCAGGTACAGAGGTTAATGCTACTGTGTAGGAAAGATATGTACTAACCAGCCGGTGTGTGGCTGCCTATATGGGATTACTGTGAAGGACTGTTGTCTGATGAGTACGTGGCCACTGGTTTCTGCAATAAAGACGCATTCTTATACTCCCACACTTCTCATGGCTTCTCCATCTACCATCTGGTGTCCAAGAAGGTCCAAGCCCCTCTGTCAGCAGTTAGCACATAGCCAGGAAGAATTTATTTATTTATTTATTTATTTTTTTAATATTTTCTTTTGTTTTTGTTTTTTTTTGCTTAAAATATTACAAGTGATAGGTAGGTCTCCATTTTTTCCCCTTGCCCTTCCCCCCTCCTCCCCTACACCCCAGGAAGAATTTAGAGGAATGCATGAATTCAGAGCAACTCAGAGCAGCAGTGCTGAGCAGAGCTCTTGCAGTCACTGACAGACATAAAATGTGTCTAAAACTTTTAATATCATCGTACCTGTTGGCTGGGTTAATTTGCATACAGTTGCTCTGATTGGCTGGTGGGCATGGCTTAGGCATCCTAAAGGGATGGTCAATTTGCATATTATGCTTTTATTATATTAGATGGACTTTCAAATGTCTATATAGGATGGACTTTCCAAAAATACTATATTTATTATCACTCTTCTTATTGAACAAATTGGGAAAATAAATGTTATGAAATTTATATAACTTGCTGAAAATCACACAAGTATCGATTCGTAAAAGAGGATTTGAATCCAACAGTAATAATCTCACTTATTGTGCTCTGAAGCTTTGATTGCAGCAATAAATTATATTCAGGATTAAATTATTTCACATTTAGCAATCACTGTGGAGTGATTATTGCCATTCAATAATTTGCTACATTGCAACTACTGAGGTAAACCATCATTCCTGCCTGACTCAGTCATGGCCGGGTGCTTCACCCAGATGACAAAATGCAAGCAGAGATTCAGCACTCATCATGTCAAAGCAGACACACCTGTGTATTTGTCCATGCACACAGACACACACTCACACATACACTACACATGCACACTCCCTAAGGGCTTCCTGACTCAGTCATTGACACTACAATAAACCATTGTTAATATTTTATTTAAAAATTACCAACAAATTAGTTCAATCAGTCAATTTCACTTTAAATGTTTAGTTTTAGGAAGGGATTAAATGACAAATATCAATGAGCTTCACACTAGAAACTAAACAGGAAAACAATTCATTTGGAAAGTCCATCCTATATAATAAAAGCATAATATGCAAATTGACCATCCCTTCAGGATGCCTAAGCCACGCCCACCAGCCAATCAGAGCGACTGTATGCAAATTAACCCAGCCAATATGGAGGCCAGCACTCAGGGAGCTGAGTAAACAGGCAGTTTCCATTGCAGCAGGAGTGAAACTGTTTGTAGGCTGCCTGGGCTTCTCTCCGCTCCAGGGAACAACATATTTGCAACGTTGTTTCAATCCTAGGAGCTGAAGCAAACAGCAGGCAAGCTTGACTTCTAAGGGAAACATTGTTTCATTATAGAAGCCAGAGCTGAAGCAGAAAGGAGGTTTCGTTAACTGCCTAGGCCCCAGCTTAAAGGAACAGTGTATCAATTACAGAAGATAAATAAACCCCAGAAACCTGCTTCCAGCCAGCCTTGCTGGGACATTGGGTCAATGGGAGCTGTGGGCAGACTGAACGCCTGAAAGCACCCTTCAGTCCCTCACCCATGCTGGCCACACCCCAATGGGGTGAGGGACGCCACTGGGGGGCTTGGCCATCAGCCCCTCACCCAGGCTGACCAGGCACACCAGCAGGTGGACATCCCCAGAGGGTTCCCAGACTGCGAGAGGGCACAGGTCGGGCTGATAGACCTCCAGAGTGCACAAATTTTTATGCACCGGGCCCCTAGTCTATACTAATAAAAAGGAAATATGGTAATTAGACTGGATAGATCAGACATCTTCCAGTTGTCCAGTCCTTCTTCCGGACAAAGCCACAGTGGTGGGGTCTGAGGCAGAGGTAGTTAGGGGCAATCAGGCTGACAGGGGAGAGCAGTTAAGGGTGATCAGGCTAGCATTCAGAGGCAGTTAGGGGCAATCAGGCTGGCAGACAGAGGGGTTAGGGACAATCAGGCAGGCAGACAGAAGGGTTAGGGGTGATCATGCAGGCAGGCAGAGGTGGTTAGGGGCAATCAGGCTGGCAAACAGAGGAGTAGAGGCAACCAGGCAAGCAGGGAGAGGGGTTAGGGGTGGTCAGGCAGGCAGGCAGGTGAGCAGTTAGGAGCTAGTGGTCCCTTGTGAGAGGGATGTCTGAATGCTCGGTTTAGTGCAGGCTGGGCTGAGGGACCCCCCAGTGCACGAATTTCATGGACTGGGTCTCTAGTATACATGTATCTTTCAACCTTATCCATACCAGGAAATGATGGGTCCTTTCCAAAATGTTATCCTACAGTAAACAAAATGAAAGATCATTTTACCTTAGCTATTGCTCCTCTTTATTAGCATTTCTAGTAGCTTAAAGTTACAGAGCGAGTCGTAAACTTCTTTGAAGATGACATGGTCATTCCCCACTAAGTACAATAGGAAGATGTTGGAAAAGACCTTGGGTAGATTTTTAAAAGATTGAAATGACCATTAGGAAGCTTTTATTTTCTGCTATGTAGTAGCATTGTTCAGTATCGTAGAATTAGAGCTATGAAGGATCTTAAACTATTGATAATCCTGCCCTGGTTTTACAAAGATAGGTTTAAAATGCTAGCTTAAAAGTTATTTACAGACATTTGAAGAAGTACACAGCATGGGGATGAACGGTGCAGGCAGCATGTGAGTAAAGTGCTGTACAGAGATCGGAGTGATTCCTCCAAGCGTTCCGAGATTGTTAGAGCCAGGGCCACTATCTACCTGGCTTGCTGTGCTGCTTACTTCAGTTTTGGACCTTTAGGGTCAGGCAGAAGGAAGCTAGAAGGAAAGGGGAGAACCAGCATGATCCAAATTAAATATTTAGCCTTTGAATAAGGCAATGTGTACTCTCTCTTCTCAGCATGGGATATTCTTTTCTAATTTAAAATAACACAGAAGGCCAGTATTTCACTGAGATTGGGCCCTGATCATCCTCAGAAAGGAATAGAAACTGGTTTGCTGTATTATTATCCAGACAAATATTCACTATGTTAAAATTCTTATAATGGTAAAAAATGTGAACAATTAAAAATGATAAATGATAACCAATAAAGTAAATCTAAGTAACATCTGTATAATAAGTAGAGCCTTACTAATAGCTCCTGTTTCAGTTTATTTATTTATTTATTTTATAATGGGAAGCTCAAAGTTTTATCATCTTTGTATCCACTGGCTTCCTACTTAAAGCCAGGTGTAAGTCTTTTAAATGTTCAATGTATGTAAAGTAAAATGTTTAATCTTTTCGGGGAAAAAAAGACATAAAATGTTCTTATCCTTATAAACATATTTCTTCAAATGTCACAATTTAATTTCTTGCAGCAAAAGTTCATTTCCAGCACTCAGCAGAATTAATAAAACACCTAATAAAAGCTGACGTGAATTATACTATGCAGGTAAGCCACTTTTCCAGAAGATGTGTTTGTGGTTTCCTACCTAGGGTTTTTGTTGCGAGACCAGAACACAACCTCTGTGCTGATCGTCCCCCATGTTATGATTTTACTGTGTTTGTAGCTATCAAAGATTTATTTATTTTTTCTTAGTTATGCTGATAATGTGGATCAGCTCATGCTTTACAGTTGCATAATAGTCTGACGCAATGTCTATTTCCTAAGGCGTTTATTCATGCCGCCATCGGAAGGGTACATGAGTGGGATTTCTCTATTGCTGACGGGAGGAGGTTCTTGGGGCACGGCTGAAATGAGCACTTTCAGAAGCCCTCCTGGGCAGACAAGATTCCTTAGAAGACTTTGCATAGATTACGTTCCTCAGTTTCCAATGCCCCGTTTCCATCAAGCCAGTCCTGAAAGGGCGCAGCTGTGGGTTTAGCAAAGCCAAAAACAAAACCAGTGTCCAGAGCTCCTGTTCCATGTTGCAGCGAGCCCAGTTCAGCGTCCAGGCTAATTAAAGTCCATCAGTCCATTATGTGGAGCTCACATGGCTGTGGGCCACGTGGGCAAGTGGAGGGCAATGTGCCACCTGCAGCAGGAGTTCCCAGAGGGTCAAGAGCCAAGAGCGAGGAACTCCCTTTGTTCAGAAGTTTAAATATTCAGGCTTCATGCCCCTACAGTGGCCACGCCTCTTCCTGCTAGTTACCTATTTCCAGGTGTGACTGGACAGATAGGTAAGCACCTTCTGTCACTGAGGCCTTATGGGCATACATCCCCCATCAGTTTGTAGGGAACAGACTTGGAGAGTGCCAGAGTACAGCTTTCTAGGCTTCCCTTTACTCCTTTCCTGTTAAATAATAACGAGATCATTACAATGGCATCAATATCACTGATAATGAATACTTTTAAAAGAATAATTCTCTTTCTCCTAATCCCTTTCTCTTTTCCTCATTTTTCATCATTCTTATACTAAAAAGTTGGGAGGAGGAGTGGTTTCAGTAAATGTTATGAGAAAAAAGGAGAGATTAAAAAACCATTTAGATCTATGCCTTCAACCATATTTAATACGTATTTATCAAGAACTTACTTTACAAAAGTCATTAAGGTAGATAGGTCAATAAGACATACTTTATATGACAAAGGGACTTTCAGCCTGAAGGAAGAGTTAAGAAGGAAATAAAACTAATTTTCAACATTTGGAAGAACTAAAAATAGTTCAACATATCTAAATCCCAGGAACCAGTGTGAGGATGATGAGAGGTTCAGGTGAATAGGTGAACAGACAGTAGGTCACACCATTAGCTCTCTGAAAGATTATGTGGCTTTACTCAGAGGGTACCAAGGCACCATTTAAAAATATTTTACTCAGGAATTAATGTGGCAACCTTTGTATTTGTATTTGAGGGGGAAAGTCACTAATGTCTTTTATATTGTCAAAGTAAAAATTGAATTGCATACTATTAAACAAAGAGGACTTTATTCAAGACTATTGCAAAAAGGGAGAAAGACTAAATTCAACTTTGTTGAATTAAAGGGCTAAGAAAGCTTTGAAGCTAGGGAGGAGGAACTCATAGTCCACTTGCATTTGGCTTTACCAAAAGGTAATGTAAACTTTCTTGTATCTTTATGACAATCCCTCCCTCTATCCTTCAATGCTTATATGTCAAAGAGATGGTTTCCCATCCTTGAGAAAGATATTTCCTGGGTTGTAAAACTGTCAATAAACTAAAAGAGGATTTACATACATTTCAAAGGACAGTGAATGAATTTATAATTTCAAGTTTTCTAAATTAAATAGGCTAAGAAAAGGGTGGTCAGGAGCTTATACTTATGAAGAAATTAATATTTCCCCCAATAAATCTCAATTTAAATACATAAAAATTGTATGTTGTCTTAAATGTTGATTATATGATTATAATAAAAAGGAAAAACTTTGATATAAAGAACTCAGAGTGGAATTAGTTGAGATTTTGGTTAGATATTATTACCTGAAATTTCTTTACCATTTGATGAAAAAGAATGGGTTCTGAGGTAACTTTGAATCTCCTTTCTCTTCAACATCTTAGGTCTATCCAGATGAAGGTCATAGTGTATCTGAAAAGAGCAAGTATCATCTCTACAGCACAATCCTCAGATTCTTCAGTGATTGCTTAAAGGAGGACATATCCATGATACCACAGGAACCAGAAGAAGAAGAAGATGAATAATGGACTCTATATAGAACTAAAGGGATATTGAGGCTCAGTGAAATCTAACCAAGAGACTGTAATATTGTAGATGCTGCAGAATTCCAAGGGCAGCTTAAGGAGATGACACTGGAACAGCACACTCAGAGACAATAAACTAGAATTTGAATACAGATGTCCAAGTCTACTGTTTTGCCAAGGGTGCAGAACCTGTTTCTTTGTGGAAGGAAGGTCAAATGGTTGGTTTCTTAGGAGAAATTAGTTTTGCATTAAAGTAGGAATAGTGCATGTTTTTTTCTGTTATCCCCTCTTTGTTCTGTAACTAGTTGCTCTCATTTTAATTTTAATGGCCACCATCTTTGCATACAGTGCACAACATACCAGTACTACAGTCGCTGATCTTTGGTGGCTGAGCGGCATTCTAACACTTTACTGTACCTTTACAATAAGTGCAATTCCTTCATTGCCTATTATTACGCTTAAGAAAATATTCAGTTAATAAAGAGAGGCTATTTTATGTGATTTCTGTTTACCAAAAAAAAAACATTGTTAAATGGGTCAAAGGTAATGTAGAAATATGGATTTTAGCACCTTCTAAAGTTCAGCCAGTTACCAGTAGATATGATATTGTTAAACCAACACACGAGTGTGTTTTGAACAATATATATACACACACTTGTGCATATGCAATCAATAAATTTATATGTTATTCATGCTACAAAGGATAAACACTTGATGAATTAGAAGAAATGCTCTTTTACAGGCTATACTGGAAGCTTTGTTTAATGAGCCAAATATGATGAAACATTTTTTTCAATTCAAATTCTAGCTATTGCTTTCCTCTAAATGTTTGGGTTGTATTTGGTATCGTTTTTAGTGGTTAATAGTTTTCTAGTTGCAATTTAATTATTTGGATATGATACCTTGTCACTTGTAAATTAGATACTTAAATATTAAATTATAGTTTCTGATAAAGAACTTTTGTTAACAATGCAATGCCACTGAGTACTATTTTGCTCTTTTGGCGGAGAAGGCTTTTTTTAAAAACACTTGGTCCTTTTACTTCTCTCCCTCAATTCAGGATCAATTCTCTTTTTCATTTTAAAAGCAAAGAGCTGGATTATTTCTTTTGCTAGTTCCTAGTTAGTATTTGGTGCCTGACCAATTCATCTGTTGCTGTTTAGTTTAAATACTTGTAGAGTTAGAAATGAAATATTTTTATTCACTGATGGAAAGTTCAAAAACAGCAGCATCTGCTGTTTAGCTTGAGATGAAGGCACAAGACACATTCATTCCTGGTCTGTGCTAACCTGCAGTAGTAAGCGACTGAGAAAGTAAAATAAACTTCACTGTCTGAAGTCAAGGTTAAGTCATGAGGGCATTACATTTGGTGAATAAAGTCAGCGTATCTTCGCACTTTACTCTAAGGATCATCCAGATGATATCAAAAAGTCTGGAAAAGTTAAGCTAAATCTAAGTAATATACTATATTTTTGTGGTTTTAAAAATTGCTTAGTACAGGCTGGGTAAACATGACATTAGAAGACCAAGAGGAAACTTAGAAATGTCACAGAATTGCTCCTATTCTGTCAAAGGATCAACCCCCAAATCTGAGTATTTGGAAATGTATAAGTCATTGGGGATATTCTGTTCTTCTTCCCAATGCATTGCAATTGTGTCCTCACTGCTCCACTGAATTCAATTTAAAATGAGAAAGGCTCTTTTCTGAAAGACTCATTTCAGGTCTTTCTCAAGAATAGTAAACACATTAAAAAAAGGGTGTAATATTTCAAAGGAAAGTTTTGCCTATTTTATTAAGATGGAAATTTCTTTTAAAGCTGATTTAAAGTCCAACTGAAGGTTTTTAATCAATATTTTAAATTTCAGCCACTAGAGATTTTTACGATGCATATAATCATGTTGTCGGAAAGCTGTGGTTTTATTGAATGTCTATTTGAGTAACATTTAAAACGTATTTACCTTTCGCTGTTCATCACTTCTCCTGTTTTATTATTATCAATGTTTATCTATTTTTCAATTAATTTAATACAATTTATCATGTGAAAGACATTTGTCTGGAACCCAGTTTCACCTTTTAGGCTAAATAGATCTCGAAGGAAGAGATACTGCTCAGTAGGAAGCTAGACATTTTTCATTTACATGATATTTTCAGTTTGAATAATTATGCCATTTTAGGTAAAGGAATGCTCTCAAACACATAGACACCGAATACTAGAAGGGTGGTGCAAGTGGACTTTCCCAGTTATATGTTTGTCTTTGGTCATAATCCCGCCATTTTGAGTGTTTTGGTGCATTCCAAGAGGTTCCTAGAACTCCAGTAACAAGTTTTCCAAGTGACATTTTCCCCTTAAAGTTAAAAAAAGCCAAGCCAAACTGTAAAATAAAACAAATAAGCTCTATTAAATCATCCATGGAGAATAACACATAATGTTGTGAACCTATTTTGGAAGGCCAAAGTATTGTTTCACTAATTCCCTCCATGTAGGGCTCTAACTCAACACCTATAGACTAAGAAGTCGCTACTTATCTGTTTGAGTTTCCTGATAGGACCACGGAGAAGGCTGCTCTTCTAAACCTGAATCTCACCCCTGAGATGTGCCTCTTTTGATTGGATATTTAGCATCGACATCATTCCCATCGAGAGTCTTGCAGAGGCCAGTTGTAGTTCTATCATATAACTTAAATATTGATCTTTACTATAAGGAGAATTGCTTAAGCTGATGTCCTCAAATGGTGGGCTCCTGGGATGGATTTGCTCTCCAATCTCAGTAAGAGCACATGGCTTCTATAATCATGTATGAAATACTTGGTTTATCTCTCCTCACATGCCCCCCGCCTTCACATCTGCAGCGATGAGCATTGCATAAATAAAACCTGACTCAGCTGTGTTCCATCTTTCACTTCCTGCTCTGGGGATTCTCTGATACTAAATTTGTCTGTCTCCTGGAACCAATGGACTCATCCCTTACACACTGCAAACCCATAAAAGGATGTCAATGCCCCCATTAAAACCCAACTAATGGAAGACAGGAGCAGAAGACTATATATTCCTCTTTTTCTACTCTCAGACATTCTACATGGTCCTCGGAAGGCCCATGAATTTCAGCCGCCCACACCTGCATACTTTTCTAGTTTTCTCTTTCACATTTCACTCTTCTCAGTCCCTCACGCCTATTTCCTAAAATCACGTCCCTACGCAAACTACACATGCATCAGCTGTTGACTCGGATCTACTTCCTGGGCAAGAACCCTATTGCCACAAGTGCTGACCATTGTGACTATTATAGGATGAAGAAATAAAGTGACAATTGATTTCCTTCAAGTTCCACTAAGCTGTTTCTATCTAAAACTTATTAATTAGACTCTTACTAAACACCCAGCATGTGTTCAGTGCTCCATGCTCATTATCAAATTAAATCTTCTCAACATGCTTTAAAATAGGTATTATTATTATTATTATTATTATTATTCTTCCCATTTTACAGATTAGAAACTGAGTCTCAGAAAAGAATGTAACTTGGCCCATACTAATGGGTAAATAGCCTAAACCTTAGCTTCAGCTAAGATAGAAGACCTTGTTCTCAGCCATTTTTCTCCTCAGCATTCCTTCAATAAGCAGTTTTAACCCATGTTCACCCATGTATGAATGGATTCTGAGTATTTAAACGTATAGTTCCAGATATTTTTGAGAGTGTTCTATAGCAGTAATACTGAAAGTTGAATAACAACCCAGTGTAGCACGGTAGCTACATGGACGCTACAAGAATCCCCTAATGTCAAGAGGATATATCTGTTGACGTTGTGTAACAGTTATTCTTATTCATGGAACTTTTGCCCAGCAAATCACAACTGTGTCTGGGAAGTCATTAGTAAAATCCCTTGCTCTGGCCTTATGCCAGTTACATTCCAAAATTATTCCTAGAGGCATTTAAAACATGGTGTTGATCAAAGCACTGGGCTTGTAAACATGAGCAGATCACCTGGTCTTCAAACACTGCAAATCCAGAAAGCATGTTGTGATATTTAAAAGCTTCTCTGACACCCACAATACTATTTATAATATGACTTAGGAAAATTGCATTACCTCACAATTTTCTATCACTAAAGGCAATAGATTTTATTGACTACTGATCAGATCTACACTCATTTTATTTGGCAATATTTCAGCAATTTTGGAAGAGAGGGGCTGCAAATTCAAAAATCTTTTCTCTCATCAGAGAAAAGGTAGGCAGGTTTTTAAAAAGAATTTCTAAGTCATATCAAAGAACAATTTTTATTACTTTTCTGTTAGACTTTCAATCAAATTTAAGATAGTCTTATGCTAGCATGACAGGCTTTTGATACAGCATCTTGATAAACAAGGAGTGTCTCTGCTCATGACTATATCTGTGTTTTTCTACGAAGCCTAGCACCATTTTAACTAAGTAATCATTGACAGGATAGCAGCTTGTAAATACAGAATGTCATATTGCCAATCCTATCCTATCTAATAAAAGAGTAATATGCAAATTGACCATCACAAGATGGCTTTCCTCCTGTGGTCAAATATGGCCACCACAAGATGGCCAGCAAGGGAGGGCAGTTGGGAGGGACCCAGGCCTGCAGGGGAGG